>FWPY01000043.1:1668398-1741359 GCA_900174645.1 Sonneratia alba
GATGTTGGGTTTATCGCATGTTGGTGACGTTTCTTACCATCTTCGGTGTTGCGTTTCACCACTACTAGCAAAGGTTCCCCATTAGTTGGCACCAGATCTTGGGGTTCCGCAACAAGTTTCATTCAATCTACCCTTCGAAACTTGCACTTTGCAACTTCTAGGGTTGTTTACCACATCTTGATGTTGGGTTTTATCGCATGTTGGTGACGTTCTTACCATCTTCGGTGTGCGTTTCACCACTACTAGCAAAGGTTCCCATTAGTTGGCACCAGATCTTGGGTTCCGCAACAAGTTTCAAAATCTACCCTTCGAAACTTGCACTTTGCAACTTCTGGGTTGTTTACCACATCCTGATGTTGGGTTTTATCGCATGTTGGTGACGTTCTTACCATCTTCGGTGTTGCGTTTCACCACTACTAGCAAAGGTTCCCATTAGTTGGCGCCAGATCTTGGGCTTCCGCAACAAGTTTCATCAATCTACCCTTCGAAACTTGCACTTTTCAACTTCTGGGTTGTTTACCACATCTGATGTTGGGTTTTATCGCATGTTGGTGACGTTCTTACCATCTTCGGTGTTGCGTTTCACCACTACTAGCAAAGGTTCCCATTAGTTGGCACCAGATCTTGGGGTTCCGCAACAAGTTTCATTCAATCTACCCTTCGAAACTTGCACTTTGCAACTTCTAGGGTTGTTTAGCCACATCCTGATGTTGGGTTTTATCGCATGTTGGTGACGTTCTTACCATCTTCGGTGTTGCGTTTTCACCACTACTAGCAAAGGTTCCCATTAGTTGGCGCCAGATCTTGGGGTTCCGCAACAAGTTTCATCAATCTACCCTTCGAAACTTGGCACTTTGCAACTTCTGGGGTTGTTTACCACATCCTTGATGTTGGGTTTTATCGCATGTTGGTGACGTTCTTACCATCTTCGGTGTTGCGTTTCACCACTACTAGCAAAGGTTCCCATTAGTTGGCACCAGATCTTGGGGTTGCGCAACAAGTTTCATCAGAATCTACCCTTCGAAACTAGCACTTTGCAACTTCTAGGGTTGTTTAGCACATCTTGATGTTGGGTGTTATCGCATGTTGGTGACGTTCTTACCATCTTCGGTGTTGCGTTTCACCACTACTAGCAAAGGTTCCCATTAGTTGGCGCCAGATCTTGGGCTTCCGCAACAAGTTTCATCAATCTACCCTTCGAAACTTGCACTTTGCAACTTCTGGGTTGTTTACCACATCCTTGATGTTGGGTTTTATCGCATGTTGGTGACGTTCTTACCATCTTCGGTGTTGCGTTTCACCACTACTAGCAAAGGTTCCCATTAGTTGGCACCAGATCTTGGGGTTCCGCAACAAGTTTCATCAATCTACCCTTCGAAACTAGCACTTTGCAACTTCTAGGGTTGTTTAGCACATCTTGATGTTGGGTTTTATCGCATGTTGGTGACGTTCTTACCATCTTCGGTGTTGCGTTTCACCACTACTAGCAAAGGTTCCCATTAGTTGGCACCAGATCTTGGGGTTGCGCAACAAGTTTCAAGAATCTACCCTTCGAAACTAGCACTTTGCAACTTCTAGGATTGTTTAGCCACATCTTGATGTTGGGTGTTATCGCATGTTGGTGACGTTCTTACCATCTTCGGTGTTGCGTTTCACCACTACTAGCAAAGGTTCCCATTAGTTGGCACCAGATCTTGGGTTCCGCAACAAGTTTCATCAATCTACCCTTCGAAACTAGCACTTTGCAACTTCTAGGGTTGTTTACACATCTTGATGTTGGGTTTTATCGCATGTTGGTGACGTTCTTACCATCTTCGGTGTTGCGTTTCACCACTACTAGCAAAGGTTCCCATTAGTTGGCGCCAGATCTTGGGGTTCCGCAACAAGTTTCATCAATCTACCCTTCGAAACTTGCACTTTGCAACTTCTAGGGTTGTTTACCACATCTTGATGTTGGGTTTTATCGCATGTTGGTGACGTTCTTACCATCTTCGGTGTTGCGTTTCACCACTACTAGCAAAGGTTCCCATTAGTTGGCGCCAGATCTTGGGGTTCCGCAACAAGTTTCATCAATCTACCCTTCGAAACTAGCACTTTGCAACTTCTAGGGTTGTTTACCACATCTTGATGTTGGGTTTATCGCATGTTGGTGACGTTCTTACCATCTTCGGTGTTGCGTTTCACCACTACTAGCAAAGGTTCCCATTAGTTGGCACCAGATCTTGGGGTTCCGCAACAAGTTTCAAGAATCTACCCTTCGAAACTTGCACTTTGCAACTTCTAGGGTTGTTTACCACATCTTGATGTTGGGTTTTATCGCATGTTGGTGACGTTCTTACCATCTTCGGTGTTGCGTTTCACCACTACTAGCAAAGGTTCCCATTAGTTGGCACCAGATCTTGGGGTTCCGCAACAAGTTTCATCAATCTACCCTTCGAAACTTGCACTTTGCAACTTCTGGGTTGTTTACCACATCCTGATGTTGGGTTTTATCACATGTTGGTGACGTTCTTACCATCTTCGGTGTTGCGTTTCACCACTACTAGCAAAGGTTCCCATTAGTTGGCGCCAGATCTTGGGCTTCCGCAACAAGTTTCATCAATCTACCCTTCGAAACTTGCACTTTGCAACTTCTGGGTTGTTTACCACATCTTGATGTTGGGTTTTATCGCATGTTGGTGACGTTCTTACCATCTTCGGTGTTGCGTTTCACCACTACTAGCAAAGGTTCCCATTAGTTGGCACCAGATCTTGGGGTTCCGCAACAAGTTTCAAGAATCTACCCTTCGAAACTAGCACTTTGCAACTTCTAGGATTGTTTAGCACATCTTGATGTTGGGTGTTATCGCATGTTGGTGACGTTCTTACCATCTTCGGTGTTGCGTTTCACCACTACTAGCAAAGGTTCCCATTAGTTGGCACCAGATCTTGGGCTTCGCAACAAGTTTCAAGAATCTACCCTTCGAAACTAGCACTTTGCAACTTCTAGGATTGTTTAGCACATCTTGATGTTGGGTGTTATCGCATGTTGGTGACGTTCTTACCATCTTCGGTGTTGCGTTTCACCACTACTAGCAAAGGTTCCCATTAGTTGGCACCAGATCTTGGGGTTGCGCAACAAGTTTCAAGAATCTACCCTTCGAAACTAGCACTTTGCAACTTCTAGGATTGTTTAGCACATCTTGATGTTGGGTGTTATCGCATGTTGGTGACGTTCTTACCATCTTCGGTGTTGCGTTTCACCACTACTAGCAAAGGTTCCCATTAGTTGGCACCAGATCTTGGGGTTCCGCAACAAGTTTCATCAATCTACCCTTCGAAACTAGCACTTTGCAACTTCTGGGTTGTTTACCACATCCTTGATGTTGGGTTTTATCGCATGTTGGTGACGTTCTTACCATCTTCGGTGTTGCGTTTCACCACTACTAGCAAAGGTTCCCATTAGTTGGCGCCAGATCTTGGGCTTCCGCAACAAGTTTCATCAATCTACCCTTCGAAACTGCACTTTGCAACTTCTGGGTTGTTTACCACATCCTGATGTTGGGTTTTATCGCATGTTGGTGACGTTCTTACCATCTTCGGTGTTGCGTTTCACCACTACTAGCAAAGGTTCCCATTAGTTGGCACCAGATCTTGGGGTTCCGCAACAAGTTTCATCAATCTACCCTTCGAAACTTGCACTTTGCAACTTCTAGGGTTGTTTACCACATCCTGATGTTGGGTTTTATCGCATGTTGGTGACGTTCTTACCATCTTCGGTGTTGCGTTTCACCACTACTAGCAAAGGTTCCCATTAGTTGGCACCAGATCTTGGGCTTCCGCAACAAGTTTCAAGAATCTACCCTTCGAAACTAGCACTTTGCAACTTCTAGGATTGTTTAGCCACATCTTGATGTTGGGTTTTATCGCATGTTGGTGACGTTCTTACCATCTTCGGTGTTGCGTTTCACCACTACTAGCAAAGGTTCCCATTAGTTGGCACCAGATCTTGGGGTTCCGCAACAAGTTTCATCAATCTACCCTTCGAAACTTGCACTTTGCAACTTCTGGGTTGTTTACCACATCTGATGTTGGGTTTTATCACATGTTGGTGACGTTCTTACCATCTTCGGTGTTGCGTTTCACCACTACTAGCAAAGGTTCCCATTAGTTGGCGCCAGATCTTGGGCTTCCGCAACAAGTTTCATCAATCTACCCTTCGAAACTTGCACTTTGCAACTTCTGGGTTGTTTACCACATCCTTGATGTTGGGTTTTATCGCATGTTGGTGACGTTCTTACCATCTTCGGTGTTGCGTTTCACCACTACTAGCAAAGGTTCCCATTAGTTGGCACCAGATCTTGGGGTTCCGCAACAAGTTTCATCAATCTACCCTTCGAAACTAGCACTTTGCAACTTCTAGGGTTGTTTACACATCCTGATGTTGGGTGTTATCGCATGTTGGTGACGTTCTTACCATCTTCGGTGTTGCGTTTCACCACTACTAGCAAAGGTTCCCATTAGTTGGCACCAGATCTTGGGGTTCGCAACAAGTTTCAAGAATCTACCCTTCGAAACTAGCACTTTGCAACTTCTAGGATTGTTTAGCACATCTTGATGTTGGGTGTTATCGCATGTTGGTGACGTTCTTACCATCTTCGGTGTTGCGTTTCACCACTACTAGCAAAGGTTCCCATTAGTTGGCACCAGATCTTGGGCTTCCGCAACAAGTTTCATCAATCTACCCTTCGAAACTTGCACTTTGCAACTTCTGGGTTGTTTACCACATCCTGATGTTGGGTTTTATCGCATGTTGGTGACGTTCTTACCATCTTCGGTGTTGCGTTTCACCACTACTAGCAAAGGTTCCCATTAGTTGGCGCCAGATCTTGGGCTTCCGCAACAAGTTTCATCAATCTACCCTTCGAAACTTGCACTTTGCAACTTCTGGGTTGTTTACCACATCCTGATGTTGGGTTTTATCGCATGTTGGTGACGTTCTTACCATCTTCGGTGTTGCGTTTCACCACTACTAGCAAAGGTTCCCATTAGTTGGCGCCAGATCTTGGGGTTCCGCAACAAGTTTCATCAATCTACCCTTCGAAACTGCACTTTGCAACTTCTGGGTTGTTTACCACATCCTGATGTTGGGTTTTATCGCATGTTGGTGACGTTCTTACCATCTTCGGTGTTGCGTTTCACCACTACTAGCAAAGGTTCCCATTAGTTGGCACCAGATCTTGGGCTTCCGCAACAAGTTTCATCAATCTACCCTTCGAAACTTGCACTTTGCAACTTCTGGGTTGTTTACCACATCCTGATGTTGGGTTTTATCACATGTTGGTGACGTTCTTACCATCTTCGGTGTTGCGTTTCACCACTACTAGCAAAGGTTCCCATTAGTTGGCGCCAGATCTTGGGCTTCCGCAACAAGTTTCATCAATCTACCCTTCGAAACTTGCACTTTGCAACTTCTGGGTTGTTTACCACATCCTGATGTTGGGTTTTATCGCATGTTGGTGACGTTCTTACCATCTTCGGTGTTGCGTTTCACCACTACTAGCAAAGGTTCCCATTAGTTGGCACCAGATCTTGGGGTTCCGCAACAAGTTTCATCAATCTACCCTTCGAAACTTGCACTTTGCAACTTCTGGGTTGTTTAGCACATCTTGATGTTGGGTTTTATCGCATGTTGGTGACGTTCTTACCATCTTCGGTGTTGCGTTTCACCACTACTAGCAAAGGTTCCCATTAGTTGGCGCCAGATCTTGGGCTTCCGCAACAAGTTTCATCAATCTACCCTTCGAAACTGCACTTTGCAACTTCTGGGTTGTTTACCACATCCTGATGTTGGGTTTTATCGCATGTTGGTGACGTTCTTACCATCTTCGGTGTTGCGTTTCACCACTACTAGCAAAGGTTCCCATTAGTTGGCACCAGATCTTGGGGTTCCGCAACAAGTTTCATCAATCTACCCTTCGAAACTAGCACTTTGCAACTTCTGGGTTGTTTAGCACATCTTGATGTTGGGTTTTATCGCATGTTGGTGACGTTCTTACCATCTTCGGTGTTGCGTTTCACCACTACTAGCAAAGGTTCCCATTAGTTGGCACCAGATCTTGGGGTTCCGCAACAAGTTTCATCAATCTACCCTTCGAAACTTGCACTTTGCAACTTCTGGGTTGTTTACCACAT
Source organism: Sonneratia alba (assembly GCA_900174645.1). Taxonomy (NCBI): domain Eukaryota; kingdom Viridiplantae; phylum Streptophyta; class Magnoliopsida; order Myrtales; family Lythraceae; genus Sonneratia; species Sonneratia alba. Next base: position 1,674,573 of record FWPY01000043.1, read on the forward strand.
CCTGATGTTGGGTTTTATCGCATGTTGGTGACGTTCTTACCATCTTCGGTGTTGCGTTTCACCACTACTAGCAAAGGTTCCCATTAGTTGGCACCAGATCTTGGGGTTCCGCAACAAGTTTCATCAATCTACCCTTCGAAACTTGCACTTTGCAACTTCTGGTTGTTTACCACATCCTGATGTTGGGTTTTATCGCATGTTGGTGACGTTCTTACCATCTTCGGTGTTGCGTTTCACCACTACTAGCAAAGGTTCCCATTAGTTGGCACCAGATCTTGGGTTCCGCAACAAGTTTCATCAATCTACCCTTCGAAACTTGCACTTTGCAACTTCTAGGGTTGTTTAGCACATCCTTGATGTTGGGTTTTATCGCATGTTGGTGACGTTCTTACCATCTTCGGTGTTGCGTTTCACCACTACTAGCAAAGGTTCCCATTAGTTGGCGCCAGATCTTGGGTTCCGCAACAAGTTTCATCAATCTACCCTTCGAAACTTGCACTTTGCAACTTCTGGGGTTGTTTACCACATCCTGATGTTGGGTTTTATCACATGTTGGTGACGTTCTTACCATCTTCGGTGTTGCGTTTCACCACTACTAGCAAAGGTTCCCATTAGTTGGCGCCAGATCTTGGGCTTCCGCAACAAGTTTCATCAATCTACCCTTCGAAACTTGCACTTTGCAACTTCTGGGTTGTTTACCACATCCTGATGTTGGGTTTTATCGCATGTTGGTGACGTTCTTACCATCTTCGGTGTTGCGTTTCACCACTACTAGCAAAGGTTCCCATTAGTTGGCACCAGATCTTGGGCTTCCGCAACAAGTTTCAAATCTACCCTTCGAAACTGCACTTTGCAACTTCTACACATCCTGATGTTGGGTTTATCGCATGTTGGTGACGTTCTTACCATCTTCGGTGTTGCGTTTCACCACTACTAGCAAAGGTTCCCATTAGTTGGCACCAGATCTTGGGGTTCCGCAACAAGTTTCAAGAATCTACCCTTCGAAACTTGCACTTTGCAACTTCTAGGATTGTTTAGCACATCTTGATGTTGGGTGTTATCGCATGTTGGTGACGTTCTTACCATCTTCGGTGTTGCGTTTCACCACTACTAGCAAAGGTTCCCATTAGTTGGCACCAGATCTTGGGGTTGCGCAACAAGTTTCAAGAATCTACCCTTCGAAACTAGCACTTTGCAACTTCTAGGATTGTTTAGCACATCTTGATGTTGGGTGTTATCGCATGTTGGTGACGTTCTTACCATCTTCGGTGTTGCGTTTCACCACTACTAGCAAAGGTTCCCATTAGTTGGCGCCAGATCTTGGGCTTCCGCAACAAGTTTCATCAATCTACCCTTCGAAACTGCACTTTGCAACTTCTGGGGTTGTTTACCACATCCTGATGTTGGGTTTTATCGCATGTTGGTGACGTTCTTACCATCTTCGGTGTTGCGTTTCACCACTACTAGCAAAGGTTCCCATTAGTTGGCACCAGATCTTGGGGTTCCGCAACAAGTTTCATCAATCTACCCTTCGAAACTTGCACTTTGCAACTTCTAGGGTTGTTTACCACATCCTGATGTTGGGTGTTTATCGCATGTTGGTGACGTTCTTACCATCTTCGGTGTTGCGTTTCACCACTACTAGCAAAGGTTCCCATTAGTTGGCGCCAGATCTTGGGGTTCCGCAACAAGTTTCATCAATCTACCCTTCGAAACTAGCACTTTGCAACTTCTGGGTTGTTTACCACATCCTGATGTTGGGTTTATCGCATGTTGGTGACGTTCTTACCATCTTCGGTGTTGCGTTTCACCACTACTAGCAAAGGTTCCCATTAGTTGGCACCAGATCTTGGGTTCGCAACAAGTTTCAAGAAATCTACCCTTCGAAACTAGCACTTTGCAACTTCTAGGATTGTTTAGCACATCTTGATGTTGGGTGTTATCGCATGTTGGTGACGTTCTTACCATCTTCGGTGTTGCGTTTCACCACTACTAGCAAAGGTTCCCATTAGTTGGCACCAGATCTTGGGGTTCCGCAACAAGTTTCATCAATCTACCCTTCGAAACTTGCACTTTGCAACTTCTAGGGTTGTTTAGCCACATCCTGATGTTGGGTTTTATCGCATGTTGGTGACGTTCTTACCATCTTCGGTGTTGCGTTTCACCACTACTAGCAAAGGTTCCCATTAGTTGGCACCAGATCTTGGGGTTGCGCAACAAGTTTCAAGAATCTACCCTTCGAAACTAGCACTTTGCAACTTCTAGGATTGTTTAGCACATCTTGATGTTGGGTGTTATCGCATGTTGGTGACGTTCTTACCATCTTCGGTGTTGCGTTTCACCACTACTAGCAAAGGTTCCCATTAGTTGGCACCAGATCTTGGGCTTCCGCAACAAGTTTCATCAATCTACCCTTCGAAACTTGCACTTTGCAACTTCTGGGTTGTTTACCACATCCTGATGTTGGGTTTTATCACATGTTGGTGACGTTCTTACCATCTTCGGTGTTGCGTTTCACCACTACTAGCAAAGGTTCCCATTAGTTGGCACCAGATCTTGGGGTTCCGCAACAAGTTTCATCAATCTACCCTTCGAAACTGGCACTTTGCAACTTCTAGGGTTGTTTAGCACATCTTGATGTTGGGTGTTATCGCATGTTGGTGACGTTCTTACCATCTTCGGTGTTGCGTTTCACCACTACTAGCAAAGGTTCCCATTAGTTGGCACCAGATCTTGGGGTTGCGCAACAAGTTTCAAGAATCTACCCTTCGAAACTAGCACTTTGCAACTTCTAGGATTGTTTAGCACATCTTGATGTTGGGTGTTATCGCATGTTGGTGACGTTCTTACCATCTTCGGTGTTGCGTTTCACCACTACTAGCAAAGGTTCCCATTAGTTGGCACCAGATCTTGGGGTTGCGCAACAAGTTTCAAGAATCTACCCTTCGAAACTAGCACTTTGCAACTTCTAGGATTGTTTAGCACATCTTGATGTTGGGTGTTATCGCATGTTGGTGACGTTCTTACCATCTTCGGTGTTGCGTTTCACCACTACTAGCAAAGGTTCCCATTAGTTGGCGCCAGATCTTGGGCTTCCGCAACAAGTTTCATCAATCTACCCTTCGAAACTAGCACTTTGCAACTTCTAGGGTTGTTTACCACATCCTGATGTTGGGTTTATCGCATGTTGGTGACGTTCTTACCATCTTCGGTGTTGCGTTTCACCACTACTAGCAAAGGTTCCCATTAGTTGGCACCAGATCTTGGGGTTGCGCAACAAGTTTCAAGAATCTACCCTTCGAAACTAGCACTTTGCAACTTCTAGGATTGTTTAGCACATCTTGATGTTGGGTGTTATCGCATGTTGGTGACGTTCTTACCATCTTCGGTGTTGCGTTTCACCACTACTAGCAAAGGTTCCCATTAGTTGGCGCCAGATCTTGGGCTTCCGCAACAAGTTTCATCAATCTACCCTTCGAAACTAGCACTTTGCAACTTCTGGGTTGTTTACCACATCCTGATGTTGGGTTTTATCGCATGTTGGTGACGTTCTTACCATCTTCGGTGTTGCGTTTCACCACTACTAGCAAAGGTTCCCATTAGTTGGCACCAGATCTTGGGGTTGCGCAACAAGTTTCAAAATCTACCCTTCGAAACTAGCACTTTGCAACTTCTAGGATTGTTTAGCACATCTTGATGTTGGGTGTTATCGCATGTTGGTGACGTTCTTACCATCTTCGGTGTTGCGTTTCACCACTACTAGCAAAGGTTCCCATTAGTTGGCACCAGATCTTGGGGTTGCGCAACAAGTTTCAAGAATCTACCCTTCGAAACTAGCACTTTGCAACTTCTAGGATTGTTTAGCACATCTTGATGTTGGGTGTTATCGCATGTTGGTGACGTTCTTACCATCTTCGGTGTTGCGTTTCACCACTACTAGCAAAGGTTCCCATTAGTTGGCGCCAGATCTTGGGCTTCCGCAACAAGTTTCATCAATCTACCCTTCGAAACTGCACTTTGCAACTTCTGGGTTGTTTACCACATCCTGATGTTGGGTTTTATCACATGTTGGTGACGTTCTTACCATCTTCGGTGTTGCGTTTCACCACTACTAGCAAAGGTTCCCATTAGTTGGCACCAGATCTTGGGGTTCCGCAACAAGTTTCATCAATCTACCCTTCGAAACTGGCACTTTGCAACTTCTAGGATTGTTTAGCACATCTTGATGTTGGGTGTTTATCGCATGTTGGTGACGTTCTTACCATCTTCGGTGTTGCGTTTCACCACTACTAGCAAAGGTTCCCATTAGTTGGCACCAGATCTTGGGGTTGCGCAACAAGTTTCAAGAATCTACCCTTCGAAACTAGCACTTTGCAACTTCTAGGATTGTTTAGCACATCTTGATGTTGGGTGTTATCGCATGTTGGTGACGTTCTTACCATCTTCGGTGTTGCGTTTCACCACTACTAGCAAAGGTTCCCATTAGTTGGCGCCAGATCTTGGGGTTCCGCAACAAGTTTCATCAATCTACCCTTCGAAACTAGCACTTTGCAACTTCTAGGGTTGTTTAGCCACATCTTGATGTTGGGTGTTTATCGCATGTTGGTGACGTTCTTACCATCTTCGGTGTTGCGTTTCACCACTACTAGCAAAGGTTCCCATTAGTTGGCACCAGATCTTGGGGTTGCGCAACAAGTTTCAAGAATCTACCCTTCGAAACTAGCACTTTGCAACTTCTAGGATTGTTTAGCACATCTTGATGTTGGGTGTTATCGCATGTTGGTGACGTTCTTACCATCTTCGGTGTTGCGTTTCACCACTACTAGCAAAGGTTCCCATTAGTTGGCGCCAGATCTTGGGCTTCCGCAACAAGTTTCATCAATCTACCCTTCGAAACTTGCACTTTGCAACTTCTGGGGTTGTTTACCACATCCTGATGTTGGGTTTTATCACATGTTGGTGACGTTCTTACCATCTTCGGTGTTGCGTTTCACCACTACTAGCAAAGGTTCCCATTAGTTGGCACCAGATCTTGGGCTTCCGCAACAAGTTTCAAAATCTACCCTTCGAAACTGCACTTTGCAACTTCTGGGTTGTTTAGCCACATCTTGATGTTGGGTGTTATCGCATGTTGGTGACGTTCTTACCATCTTCGGTGTTGCGTTTCACCACTACTAGCAAAGGTTCCCATTAGTTGGCGCCAGATCTTGGGCTTCCGCAACAAGTTTCATCAATCTACCCTTCGAAACTGCACTTTGCAACTTCTGGGTTGTTTACCACATCCTGATGTTGGGTTTTATCGCATGTTGGTGACGTTCTTACCATCTTCGGTGTTGCGTTTCACCACTACTAGCAAAGGTTCCCATTAGTTGGCGCCAGATCTTGGGCTTCCGCAACAAGTTTCATCAATCTACCCTTCGAAACTTGCACTTTGCAACTTCTGGGTTGTTTACCACATCCTGATGTTGGGTTTTATCGCATGTTGGTGACGTTCTTACCATCTTCGGTGTTGCGTTTCACCACTACTAGCAAAGGTTCCCATTAGTTGGCACCAGATCTTGGGGTTGCGCAACAAGTTTCATCAGAATCTACCCTTCGAAACTGCACTTTGCAACTTCTAGGGTTGTTTAGCACATCCTGATGTTGGGTTTTATCGCATGTTGGTGACGTTCTTACCATCTTCGGTGTTGCGTTTCACCACTACTAGCAAAGGTTCCCATTAGTTGGCGCCAGATCTTGGGGTTCCGCAACAAGTTTCAAAATCTACCCTTCGAAACTAGCACTTTGCAACTTCTAGGATTGTTTAGCACATCTTGATGTTGGGTTTATCGCATGTTGGTGACGTTCTTACCATCTTCGGTGTTGCGTTTCACCACTACTAGCAAAGGTTCCCATTAGTTGGCGCCAGATCTTGGGCTTCCGCAACAAGTTTCATCAATCTACCCTTCGAAACTTGCACTTTGCAACTTCTGGGTTGTTTACCACATCCTGATGTTGGGTTTATCGCATGTTGGTGACGTTCTTACCATCTTCGGTGTTGCGTTTCACCACTACTAGCAAAGGTTCCCATTAGTTGGCACCAGATCTTGGGGTTGCGCAACAAGTTTCAAGAATCTACCCTTCGAAACTAGCACTTTGCAACTTCTAGGATTGTTTAGCACATCTTGATGTTGGGTGTTATCGCATGTTGGTGACGTTCTTACCATCTTCGGTGTTGCGTTTCACCACTACTAGCAAAGGTTCCCATTAGTTGGCGCCAGATCTTGGGCTTCCGCAACAAGTTTCATCAATCTACCCTTCGAAACTTGCACTTTGCAACTTCTGGGGTTGTTTACCACATCCTGATGTTGGGTGTTATCGCATGTTGGTGACGTTCTTACCATCTTCGGTGTTGCGTTTCACCACTACTAGCAAAGGTTCCCATTAGTTGGCGCCAGATCTTGGGGTTCCGCAACAAGTTTCATCAATCTACCCTTCGAAACTTGCACTTTGCAACTTCTGGGTTGTTTACCACATCCTGATGTTGGGTTTTATCGCATGTTGGTGACGTTCTTACCATCTTCGGTGTTGCGTTTCACCACTACTAGCAAAGGTTCCCATTAGTTGGCACCAGATCTTGGGGTTGCGCAACAAGTTTCAAAATCTACCCTTCGAAACTAGCACTTTGCAACTTCTAGGATTGTTTAGCACATCTTGATGTTGGGTGTTATCGCATGTTGGTGACGTTCTTACCATCTTCGGTGTTGCGTTTCACCACTACTAGCAAAGGTTCCCATTAGTTGGCGCCAGATCTTGGGCTTCCGCAACAAGTTTCATCAATCTACCCTTCGAAACTTGCACTTTGCAACTTCTGGGGTTGTTTACCACATCCTGATGTTGGGTTTTATCGCATGTTGGTGACGTTCTTACCATCTTCGGTGTTGCGTTTCACCACTACTAGCAAAGGTTCCCATTAGTTGGCACCAGATCTTGGGGTTCCGCAACAAGTTTCATCAATCTACCCTTCGAAACTGGCACTTTGCAACTTCTAGGATTGTTTAGCACATCTTGATGTTGGGTGTTATCGCATGTTGGTGACGTTCTTACCATCTTCGGTGTTGCGTTTCACCACTACTAGCAAAGGTTCCCATTAGTTGGCACCAGATCTTGGGGTTGCGCAACAAGTTTCAAGAATCTACCCTTCGAAACTAGCACTTTGCAACTTCTAGGATTGTTTAGCACATCTTGATGTTGGGTGTTATCGCATGTTGGTGACGTTCTTACCATCTTCGGTGTTGCGTTTCACCACTACTAGCAAAGGTTCCCATTAGTTGACCAGATCTTGGGGTTCCGCAACAAGTTTCATCAATCTACCCTTCGAAACTGCACTTTGCAACTTCTGGATTGTTTAGCACATCTGATGTTGGGTGTTTATCGCATGTTGGTGACGTTCTTACCATCTTCGGTGTTGCGTTTCACCACTACTAGCAAAGGTTCCCATTAGTTGGCGCCAGATCTTGGGCTTCCGCAACAAGTTTCATCAATCTACCCTTCGAAACTGGCACTTTGCAACTTCTGGGTTCTTTACCACATCCTGATGTTGGGTTTTATCGCATGTTGGTGACGTTCTTACCATCTTCGGTGTTGCGTTTCACCACTACTAGCAAAGGTTCCCATTAGTTGGCACCAGATCTTGGGGTTGCCGCAACAAGTTTCAAGAATCTACCCTTCGAAACTAGCACTTTGCAACTTCTAGGATTGTTTAGCACATCTTGATGTTGGGTGTTATCGCATGTTGGTGACGTTCTTACCATCTTCGGTGTTGCGTTTCACCACTACTAGCAAAGGTTCCCATTAGTTCTCACCAGATCTTGGGTTGCGCAACAAGTTTCAAGAATCTACCCTTCGAAACTAGCACTTTGCAACTTCTAGGATTGTTTAGCCACATCTTGATGTTGGGTGTTATCGCATGTTGGTGACGTTCTTACCATCTTCGGTGTTGCGTTTCACCACTACTAGCAAAGGTTCCCATTAGTTGGCGCCAGATCTTGGGCTTCCGCAACAAGTTTCATCAATCTACCCTTCGAAACTTGCACTTTGCAACTTCTGGGGTTGTTTACCACATCCTGATGTTGGGTTTTATCGCATGTTGGTGACGTTCTTACCATCTTCGGTGTTGCGTTTCACCACTACTAGCAAAGGTTCCCATTAGTTGGCACCAGATCTTGGGGTTGCGCAACAAGTTTCAAGAATCTACCCTTCGAAACTAGCACTTTGCAACTTCTAGGATTGTTTAGCACATCTTGATGTTGGGTGTTATCGCATGTTGGTGACGTTCTTACCATCTTCGGTGTTGCGTTTCACCACTACTAGCAAAGGTTCCCATTAGTTGCGCCAGATCTTGGGCTTCCGCAACAAGTTTCATCAATCTACCCTTCGAAACTAGCACTTTGCAACTTCTGGGTTGTTTAGCCACATCCTGATGTTGGGTTTTATCGCATGTTGGTGACGTTCTTACCATCTTTCGGTGTTGCGTTTCACCACTACTAGCAAAGGTTCCCATTAGTTGGCGCCAGATCTTGGGCTTCCGCAACAAGTTTCATCAATCTACCCTTTCGAAACTGGCACTTTGCAACTTCTGGGTTCTTTTACCACATCCTGATGTTGGTTTTATCGCATGTTGGTGACGTTTCTTACCATCTTCGGTGTTGCGTTTCACCACTACTAGCAAAGGTTTCCCATTAGTTGGCACCAGATCTTGGGGTTGCGCAACAAGTTTCAAGAATCTACCCTTCGAAACTAGCACTTTGCAACTTCTAGGATTGTTTAGCACATCTTGATGTTGGGTGTTATCGCATGTTGGTGACGTTCTTACCATCTTCGGTGTTGCGTTTCACCACTACTAGCAAAGGTTCCCATTAGTTGGCGCCAGATCTTGGGCTTCCGCAACAAGTTTCATCATCTACCCTTCGAAACTTGCACTTTGCAACTTCTGGGGTTGTTTACACATCCTGATGTTGGGTTTTATCGCATGTTGGTGACGTTCTTACCATCTTCGGTGTTGCGTTTCACCACTACTAGCAAAGGTTCCCATTAGTTGGCGCCAGATCTTGGGCTTCCGCAACAAGTTTCATCAATCTACCCTTCGAAACTGGCACTTTGCAACTTCTAGGGTTGTTTAGCACATCCTGATGTTGGTTTTATCGCATGTTGGTGACGTTCTTACCATCTTCGGTGTTGCGTTTCACCACTACTAGCAAAGGTTCCCATTAGTTGGCACCAGATCTTGGGGTTGCGCAACAAGTTTCAAGAAATCTACCCTTCGAAACTAGCACTTTGCAACTTCTAGGATTGTTTAGCACATCTTGATGTTGGGTGTTATCGCATGTTGGTGACGTTCTTACCATCTTCGGTGTTGCGTTTCACCACTACTAGCAAAGGTTCCCAGTTAGTTGGCCAGATCTTGGGCTTGCCGCAACAAGTTTCATCAGAATCTACCCTTCGAAACTAGCACTTTGCAACTTCTTAGGATTGTTTAGCACATCCTGATGTTGGGTTTATCGCATTGTTGGTGACGTTCTTACCATCTTCGGTGTTGCGTTTCACCACTACTAGCAAAGGTTTCCCATTAGTTTGGCGCCAGATCTTGGGCTTCCGCAACAAGTTTCATCAATCTACCCTTCGAAACTTGCACTTTGCAACTTCTGGGTTCTTACCACATCCTGATGTTGGTTTTTATCGCATGTTGGTGACGTTCTCTACCATCTTCGGTGTTGCGTTTCACCACTACTAGCAAAGGTTCCCATTAGTTGGCGCCAGATCTTGGGGTTGCGCAACAAGTTTTCATCAAATCTACCCTTCGAAACTAGCACTTTGCAACTTCTAGGATTGTTTAGCACATCTTGATGTTGGGTGTTATCGCATGTTGTGACGTTCTTACCATCTTCGGTGTTGCGTTTCACCACTACTAGCAAAGGTTCCCATTAGTTGGCGCCAGATCTTGGGCTTCCGCAACAAGTTTCATCAATCTACCCTTCGAAACTGAGCACTTTGCAACTTCTGGGGTTGTTTACCACATCCTATGTTGGGTGTATCGCATGTTGGTGACGTTCTACCATCTTCGGTGTTGCGTTTCACCACTACTAGCAAAGGTTCCCATTAGTTGGCGCCAGATCTTGGGCTTCCGCAACAAGTTTCATCAATTCTACCCTTCGAAACTTGGCACTTTTGCAACTTCTGGGTTGTTTACCACATCCTGATGTTGGGTTTTATCGCATGTTGGTGACGTTCTTACCATCTTCGGTGTTGCGTTTCACCACTACTTCCCATTAGTTGTCTTGAACAAGTTTTCATCAATCTACCCTTCGAAACCACTTTGCAACTTCTAGGATTGTTTACCGCATGTTGGTGACACCATCTTCGGTGTTGCGTTTCACCACTACTAGCAAAGGTTCCCATAGTTGGCAGATCTTGGGTTTCGCAACAAGTTTCAATCTACCCTTCGAAACTAGCACTTTGCAACTTCTAGGATTGTTTAGCTCATCTTGATCTTCGGTGTGTTATCGCATGTTGGTGAGTTTCGTTACCATCTTCGGTGTTGCGTTTCACCACTACTAGCAAAGGTTCCCATTAGTTGGCGCCAGATCTTGGGCTTCCGCAACAAGTTTCATCTAACCCCTTCGAAACTGCACTTTGCAACTTCTGGGTTCTTACACATCTATGTTGGGTTTTATCACATGACGTTCTTACCATCTTCGGTGTTGCGTTTCACCAGTACTAGCAAAGGTTCCCATTAGTTGCCAGATACTTGGGCCCGCAACAAGTTCAAGAATCTACCCTTGAAACTGCATTTGCAACTTCTAGGGTTGTTTACTTCGCATGTTGGTGACGTTCTACCATCTTCGGTGTTTTTGCGTTTCACCACTACTAGCAAAGGTTCCATTAGTTTCACCAGATCCTTGGGTTGCGCAACAAGTTTCAAGAATCTACCCTTCGAAACTAGCACTTTGCAACTTCTAGGATTGTTTTGATGTTGGGTGTTATCGCATGTTGTGACGTTCTTTACCATCTTCGGTGTTGAGAAAAGTTTCATCAATCTACCCTTCGTTGCACTTTGCACTTCTGGGGTTGTTAGTCCTGACATCTTACATGTGTTGCGTTTCACCACTACTAGCAAGGTCCCATTAGTTGGCGCAGATCTTGGGCTTCCGCAACAAGTTTCATCAATCTACTTCGAAACTTCACTTTGCAACTTCTGGGTTCTTTACCACATCCTGATGTTGGTTTTATCGCATGTTGGTGACGTTCTTACCATCTTCGGTGATGCGTTTCACCACTACTAGCAAGGTCCCATCAAGATCTTGGGGTTGCGCAACAAGTTTCAAGAATCTACCCTTCGAAACTAACACTGCAACTTGCACCATCGCATGACGTTCTTACCATCTTCGCACCACTACTAGCAAAGGTTCCCATTAGTTCTCACCAGATCGGGGTTGCGCAACAAGTTTTTGAAGCACTTTGCAACTTAGGTTGTTTAGACATCTTGATGTTGGTTTATCGCATGTTGGTGACGTTCTTACCATCTTCGGTGTTGCATTTCACCACTACTAGCAAAGGTTCCATTAGTTGGCGCCAGATCTTGGGCTTCCGCAACAAGTTTCATCAATCTACCCTTCGAAACTGCACTTTGCAACTTCTGGGGTTGTTTACCACATCCTGATGTTGGGTTTTATCACATGTTTGTGACGTTCTTACCATCTTCGGTGTTGCGTTTCACCACTACTAGCAAAGGTTCCCATTAGTTGGCACCAGATCTTGGGGTTGCGCAACATTTTTCAAAGAACCTACCCTTCGAAACTAGCACTTTGCAACTTCTAGATTGTTTAGCACATCTTGATGTTTGGGTGTTATCGCATGTTGGTGACGTTCTTACATCTTCGGTGTTGCATTTCACCACTACTAGCAAAGGTTCCCATTAGTTGGCGCCAGATCTTGGGGTTCCGCAACAAGTTTCATCAATCTACCCTTCGAAACTTGCACTTTGCAACTTCTGGGGTTGTTTACCACATCTGATGTTGGGTTTTATCACATGTTTTGTGACGTTCTTACCATCTTCGGTGTTGCGTTTCACCACTACTAGCAAGGTTCCATTAGTTGACACCAGATCTTGGGGTTGCGCAACATGTTTTCAAGAACCTACCCTTCGAAACTAGCACTTTGCAACTTCTAGGATTGTTTAGCACATCTTGATGTTGGGTGTTATCGCATGTTGGTGACGTTCTTACCATCTTCGGTGTTGCATTTCACACTACTCTGCAAAGGTTCCCATTAGTTGGCAACCAGATCTTGGGGTTTCCGCAACAAGTTTTCATCAATCTACCCTTCGAACTTGCACTTTGCAACTTCTAGGGGTTGTTTAGCTCACTCCTGATCTTGCGGTGTTATCGCATGTTGGTGACGTTCTTACCATCTTCGGTGATGCGTTTCACCAACTACTAGCAAAGGTTCCATTAGTTGACACCAAATCTTAGGGTTGCGCAACAAGTTTCAAGAATCTACCCTTCGAAAACAAGCACTTTGCAACTTCTAGGATTGTTTAGCACATCTTGATGTTGGGTGTTATCGCATGTTGGTGACGTTCTTACCCATCTTCGGTGTTGCGTTCACCACTACTAGCAAAGGTTCCCATTAGTTGGCACCAGATCTTGGGGTTGCGCAACAAGTTTCAAGAATCTACCCTTCGAAACTAGCACTTTGCAACTTCTAGGATTGTTTAGCTCATCTTGATCTTCGGTGTTATCGCATGTTGGTGACGTTCTTACCATCTTCGGTGTTGCGTTGCACCACTACTAGCAAAGGCTCCCATTAGTTGGCGCCAGATCTTGGGCTTCCGCAACAAGTTCATCAATCTACCCTTCGAAACTTGCACTTTGCAACTTCTGGGGTTGTTTACCACATCCTGATGTTGGGGTTTTATCACATGTTGGTGACGTTCTTACCATCTTCGGTGTTGCGTTTCACCAGTACTAGCAAAGGTTCCCATTAGTTGGCGCCATATCTTGGGCTTCCGCAACAAGTTTCATCAATCTACCCATTGAAACTGGCACTTTGCAACTTCTGGGTTCTTTACCACATCCTGATGTTGGGTTTTTATCACATGTTGGTGACGTTCTTACCATCTTCGGTGATGCGTTTCAGCACTACTAGGCAAAGGTTCCATTAGTTGACACCAGATCTTGGGTTTGCGCAACAAGTTTCAAGAATCTACCCTCGAAACTAGCACTTTGCAACTTCTAGGATTGTTTAGCTCATCTTTGATCTTCGTGTTATCGCATGTTGGTGACGTTCTTACCATCTTCGGTGTTGCGTTTTCACCACTACTAGCAAAGATTTCCCATTAGTTCTCACCAGATCCTGGGGTTGCGCAAACAAGTTTTCAAGAATCTACCCTTCGAAACTAGCACTTTGCAACTTTCTAGGATTGTTAGCACATCTTGATGTTGGGTGTTATCGCATGTTGGTGAGGTTCTTACCATCTTCGGTGTTGCGTTTCACCACTACTAGCAAAGCGTATTCCCATTAGTTGGAGCCAGGATCTGGGCTTCCGCAACAAGTTTCAATCAATCTACCCTTCGAAAAAAATTGCACTTTGCAACTTCTGGGGTTGTTTACCACATCCTGATGTTGGGTTTTTATCACATGTTGGGTGATAGCGTTCTTACCATCTTCGGTGTTGCGTTTCACCAGTACTAGCAAAGGTTCCCATTAGTTGGCGCCATATCTTGGGCTTCCGCAAACAAGTTTCATCAATCTACCCATCTGAATCTGGCACTTTGCAAAAACTTCTGGGTTCCCCTTTACCACATCCTGATGTTGGGTTTTATCACATGTTTGGTGACGTTCTTTACCATCTTCGGTGTGATGCGTTTTCAAGCACTACTAGCAAAGGTTCCCATTAGTTGACACCAGATCTTGGGGGTTGCGCAACAAGTTTCAAGAATCTACCCTTCGAAACTAGCACTTTGCAACTTCTAGGATTGTTTAGCTCATCTTGATGTTGGGTGTTATCGCATGTTTGGTGACGTCTTACCATCTTCCAGGTGTTGCGTTTCACCACTACTAGCAAAGGTTTTTTTTTTTTTTTTTCCCCCCCATTTTTTTTTCTCACCAGATCTTGGGTTGCGCAACAAGTTTCAAGAATCTACCCTTCGAACTAGCACTTTGCAACTTCTAGGATTGTTTAGCACATTCTTGATGTTGGGTGTTATCGCATTGGTGTGGTGACGTTCTTACCATCTTCGGTGTTGCATTTCACCACTACTAGCAAATAGGTTCCCATTAGTTGGCGCCAGATCTTGGGCTTAAACCGCAACAAAGTTTTCATCAATCTACCCTTCGAAACTTGCACTTTGCCAACTTCTGGGGTTGTTTACCACATCCTGACTGTTGGTGTTATCGCATGTTGGTGACGTTCTTACCATTCTTCGGTTGATGCGTTTTTCACCACTACTAGCAAAGGTTCCCATTAGTTGGCACCAGATCTTGGGGTTGCGCAACAAGTTTCAAGAATCTACCCTTCGAAACTAGCACTTTGCAACTTCTAGGATTGTTTAGCTCATCTTGATCTTCGGTGTTATCGCATGTTAGGTGGACGTTCTTACCATCTTCGGTGTTGCGTTTCAAAACCGGACTACTAGCAAAGGTATCCCATTTAGTTCTCACCAGATCTTGGGGGATTGCGCAACAAGTTTCAAGAATCTACCCTTTTTCGAAACTAGCACTTTGCAAACTTCTAGGATTGTTTAGCACATCTTGATGTTGGGTGTGCGTATCGCATGTTGGTGACGTTCTTACCATCTCGGTGTTGCATTCACCACCCTACTAGCAAAGGTTCCCATTAGTTGGCGCCAGATTCTTGGGCTTCCGCAACAAGTTTCATCAATCTACCCTCGAAACTTGACACTTTGCAACTTCTGGCGGTTGTTTACCACATCCTGCATGATTGGGTTTTATCACATGTTTGTGACGTTTCTTACCCATCTTCGGTGTGTTGCTTTCACCAAAATACTAGCAAAAGGTTCCCATTAGTTGGCACCAGATCTTGGGAGTTGCGCAACATGTTTCAAGAACCTACCCTTTTCGAAACTAGCACTTTGCAACTTCTAGGATTGCTTAGCACATCTTGGATGTTGGAGCGTGTTATCGCATGTTGGTGACGTTCTTACATCTTCGGTGTTGCATTCACCACTACTGGAGCAAAGGTTCCCATTATGTGTGGCGCCAGATCTTTGGGGTTTCCGCACAACAAGTTTTCATCAATCTACCCTTCGAAACTTGCACTTTGCAACTTCTGGGGTTGTTTACCACATCCTGATGTTGGGATTTGCGATCGCATGTTGTGACGTTCTTACCATCTTCGGTGATTAATGCGTTCACCACTACTAGCAAAGGTTCCCATTAGTGACACCAGATCTTGGGGTTGCGCAACAAGTTTTCAAGAATCTACCCTTCGAAAACAAGCAATTTTGCAACTTCTATTTGTTTGATTGATTTAAGCACATCTTGATGTTGGGTGTTATCGCATGTTTGGTGACGTTCTTACCATCTTCGTGTTGCGTTTCACCACTACTGGCAAAGGTTCCCATTAGTTGGCACCAGAATCTTGGGGTTGCGCAACAAGTTTCAAGATTCTACCCTTCAGAAACTAGCACTTGCAACTTCTAGGATTGTTTAAGCTCATTCATCTGATCTTCAAGGTGTTATCGCATGTTGGTGGACGTTTCTTACCATCTTCGGTGCTTGCGTTTCACCACTACTAGCAAAGGTTTCCATTAGTTGCACCAGATCTTGGGTTGCGACAACAAGGTTTCAAGAATCATACCCTTCGAACTAGCACTTTGCTAACTTCTGGATTGTTTTAAGCACAATCTTGAGTTGGGTGTTATTCGCATGTTGGTGACGTTCTTACCATTCTTCGGTGTTGCGTATTCACCACTACTAGCAAAGGTTCCCATTGTTGGCACCAGATCTGGTTGCGCAACAAAGTTTTCAAGAATCTACCCTTCGAAACTAGCACTTTGAACTTCTAGGATTGTTTAAGCTCATCTTGAATCTTCGTGTATCTCATGTTGGTGACGTCTCTTACCCAGTTCTTCAGTGTTTTTTATTGCGTTGCACACTACTAGCAAGCTCCATTAAGTTGCGGCAACAATCTTGGGTGGCTTTCCGCAACAAGTTTCATCAATCTACCCATTCGAAACTTGCACTTGCAACTTTTCTGGGTGTTACCACATCCTGATGTTGGGTTTTATTCACATGTTGTGACGTTCTTACCATCTTCGTATAGTTGACTTTCACCAGTACTAGCAAAGGTTCCCAAATTAGTTGGCGCCATATCCTTGGGCTTCCGCCATAACAAGTTCATCAATCTACCCATTGTGAAAAAACTGGCACTTTGCCAAAAACTTCTGGGATATACATTGAGAAACAAAGGACCCCCAATCCCCTGGGTAGTGGTTGTAGGGCATCCTGATACTAAAACCCAGGATACTAACCTCCGTCAATAGCTGTTAACTTACCATCGTTACGTCTTCTAATCTAAAGCGGCACATAATTCACCTCAAGAACTATTTACCAGAAGCTCGAATGACGCTATACCACAAACACAATTACATAAAGCGAAGAAAAGGCATTTTTTAACCAACGATATTTATTAAGGTTAGCAGTGCTCACCTAGCGAGGTCACTAGAGGACTCTGGAAACCAAAATGTTGGTTAACTCAATATCCGCTACCAACCATATATCTCCCTATAGCCTTAACCCACTTACCTCAAGAAACCATATATACAATCTCTAGATTGTCTCAAAACTAAGTCATAGAAATTGCTTTAAGTACACAACTCGTATGTAATCACTAGCCACCACAAAATCGGAGAAAGCTTGTAGTGAAAGTCAGGATGTAGGCAGCTAAATCTGCAACCATTCGTGGGAAAGCCACGTTTATGATCCTGCCATCGTTCCGGAAAAAAAAAGTTGCTGTATGGACACTTCCAGTTATCATCTAATATCAGAAAGTTCCCCATTAGTTCTCACCCAGAATCTTTGGGATTGTGGAGAGCGAAAATCTATCCAGAGGCTGGGATAATACGCACTACTACGAGTTATCAAGAAGCGAGTGATGATACACTTCGGTTCATAAGGCACTGACAAAACCCCTTTGCATATTCTTCGGCTCAGGATTGTTTAGCACAGTTTGATGTTGGGTGTCTATCGCATTTGTTTGTGACGTTCTTACCATCTCTTCAGTGTTGATTTCACCACTACTAGCAAAGGTTGCCCATTTAGTTGGCGCCAGATCTTGGGCTTCCGCAACACGTTTCATTCAATCTAACCACTTCGAAACTTGCACTTTTGCAAACTTCTGGGGTTGTTTACCCACATCCTGATGTTGGGTTTTATCATCAATGATTCTGTGACGCTTCCTTACCATCTTCGGTGTTGCGTATTCTACCCACTACTAGCAAAGTTCCCATTAGTTGGCACCAGATCTTCGGGGCTTGGCGCAACATTTTTCAAGAACCTACCTCAAACTAGCACTTTCAACTTCTAGGATTGTTGTAGCACATCTTTGATGTTGGGGGTGTTATGCAATGGTTGTGACGTCTTAACCATCTTCGTGTTGCATTGCACCGACTTAGCAAAAGGTTCCCATTAGTTGGCGCAATCTTGGGCGATTCCGCAAACAAGTTTTCATAAATCTTAGCCCTTTCAGAAAACTTGCACTTATGCAACTTCTGGGGTTGTTTACACATACCTGATGTTGGTGTTTATCACATGTTTGTGACGTTCCTTTACCATCTTCGGTGTTGCGTCTCACCACCTACTAGCCAAAGGTTCCCCATTAGTTGGCAACCAGATCTTGGGGTGCGCAACAATGTTTTCAAGCAACTACCCTTGCGAACTTAAGCACTTTCAAAACTATACTCAGGATTGTTTAGCACATCTTGATGTTGGGTGTTATCGCTATGTTGGTGACGTTCTTACCATCTTCGGTGTTGCATTTCACCATACGAGCAATAGTTCCCATTAGTTGGCCCGCCAGATCTTGGGTTCCGCAACAAAGTCAGTCAAAATCTACCCTTCGAAACTTTTGCACTTTGCAACTTCTGGGGTTGTTTACCACATCCTGATGTTGGTGTATATCGCATGTTGGTGACGTTTGCTTACCATCTTTCCGTGATGCGTTTCACCACTACTAGCAAAGGTTCCATTTAGTTGGACACCAAATCTTAGGGTTGCGGCAACCAAGTTTCAAAATCTTACCCCCTTCGAAACAGAGCACTGGTGCAACTTTCTAGGATTGTTTAGCACATCTGATGTTGGGTGTTATCGCATTGTTGTGACGTTCTTACCATTTCCCCGGTGTTGCGTTTCCACCGAACTACTAGCCANCCCGTGTCAACCTAGGATGCATTGCACAGAGATTTGTGGTCCACTAGAATTTTATCATCTAACCTCGAACTTGCACTTGCAATACTTCGGGTGTTTGCCAGTCATCCTGAAGTTCGGGGTTTTACCACATGTGTGACAGTTACTTACTCATCTTCGTTTTCGTGTTCATCACTACTACAAGAGTTCCCATCGTTGGGCACCCAAATTTGGGGTTTCCGCACAAGTTTCATAAATCTAACCCTTCGAGAACATTGCACTCTGCACTTCGGTTTTTTAGACATCCTTTGATGAGGTTTATCCATTTGGTGACGTTCTTATGCCACTTCGGTGTGCGTTTCACCAATAGTCATGCAAGGTTCCATTTGTTGGCACCGGATTATTGGTTCGTTAGAAGTTTCATCATCCCCTTCTGAACCCTGCAATTTACAACTTCCGTGGGGGTTGTTGCCACATCTGATGATGGTGTATTCGCATGTGACGTTCTTGCCACTTCGGTAGTTGCGTTGTCACTAGGTAGTACTGCAAAGGTGTCCTATTAGTTCACAACTTGGCAATCTTGGGGTTCGCAACAAGTTTCATCAATGTGCCGCTTCAAAAGTTACTTGCACTTCTGGAGTTGTTGCCACATTAGATTTGGCTTGTTAACAATTGGTGACATTCATTACCATCCTCGTTGTTGCGTTTCATGCACTACTGAGCAAAGTTTCATCAGTTAGACACAAAGATTCTTGGGGTTCGGCAACACATTTCATCAATTAGCCCTTCACAACGATGCATGGACTTCTGGTGTTTACCACATCCTGATGTTGGGATTTTGGATCGCATGTCTGAGTTATTACCGTTCTTCGTGTGCGTTACCAATGAGTTGCAGAAGTTGCAATCAGTTGGCCCAGATCTTGGGGTCCGCATCACAATTAATCAGTCTAACCCTTCGATATGAACTTGCACATTGGCAACTTCGCGGGTGTTATAACAGCATGCGATGTGGGTTTAATCGCAGTTGTTGAAATCTTACCATTTCGGTGTTGCCTTCGCCACTATTCGAAGGTCGTACTCATTAGTTGTGCCTCTATATTGGGTTCCGCACAAGTTTCATCATTATTCCCTTTGAAACTTGCCTTGCAACTTCTGGGTTGTAGCATATCTTGTGGTTTTATCGCATGTATGGTGCGTTCATAACCCCTCGGTGTGCATTTACAGTTACTAGCAAAGGTTCTCAGCAAGATGGCACTAGATCTGGGGTTCGCACCAGTCATCAATACTACCTTTGAACCAACACTTTACAAATACTGGTTGTTGCCACATCCTGTTTGGGTTTACGCATGTTTGGACGTTCTTGACATTTCGGCTGTTCGCGTTTCACCAATAGTTGCAAAGGTTGCCATCAGTGGCACGAGATTCTGGGGTTCCGAACAAGTTTTCATCATCTAATCCCTTCTAAACTGGCGCTATGCAATCTTCTGTGGTTGTTTCACATCCTCGAGTTGGGTTTCTCCACAATTTGTGACATTCTTACCATCTATCGCTGTTGCATTTCATCACTATTTGCAATGGTTCCATCAGTTGGCACCAATCTTGGGTTTCTGCAATCAAATTTTCATCAACTAGAACCGCGAAATTGCACCTTGCAAGTATCTGGGTTTTGCCCAACATCCGATATTGGCTTTCAAGACATGTGGTGACATTTTACACTTCGTCTGAGTTCACCACTAATATCAAAGTTCCCATTAGTTGGCCAAGTCATTGGGTCGTACAAGTTCAAATGCATTATCCTTCGAAACTTGCACTTGTCAACTTCTTGGGTTGTTTACCACACTTGATGTTGCGGTATATCGCATCTTGGTGAGTTCTACATTTTCAGGTGTTGGCGTGTTAACCACTACCACAAAAGATCCATCAGTTTGCACCAGATCTTGGGTTCCGCAACATTTCATCAATCTAACAGTCGAATACTTGCATTTTGCAACCTGGTTTTACAGACATCGCTCATGTTGTTTTATCAATTGTGACGTTTCTTACGCATCTTTGGGTGGCGTTCACCACTACTGCAAGTTCCATCAGTTGGCACAGATCTGGGTTCCTCAACAAGTTTCTCAATTGCCTTCGAAACTGCACTTTGCAGACTTCTGGTGATTACCATCTAAGGGTGTTACGCATCTTGGTGAATTCTTAGCCATCTTCGTTGCGTTTCACACTACAGCAAAGAGTTCACAGTGCCTTAGATTTGGATTTCCGCAAGCAAGCTGTTTGCATCAATCTAATGGATTCAGGAAACTTGCACATTGCACTTCTTGGTTGTATTGCCACACTGATGTCGGTTTTACCATAGTGTAAACATTCTTGCCATCTCGTTGTTGGTCCATCTTACTAGCAAAGTTCCAACAGTTGGCACTGACTTGGGTCCTAACAAGTTCATAATCTAACCCTTCGGAAACTTTCACTTGTGCAACTCTGGATGTTGTTACAACATTTCGATGTTGGTTTTATCGCATTGCGTGACTTCGTTACCTTCTCGGGTGCTTTCCCCAGTTGCGCAAGGGTGCACTATTGGCACCAGATCTTGGGGTCTGCAACAAGTTCTTAGTTCTACCCTGTCGCACTTGCACTTTCAAACTTCGGGGTTCTTTACCAGCATCTGATGTGGGTTTTTCGAATGTATGTGAGACTTACCATCTTCGGTGTTTGCTTTCAGTCACTACTTCTAGTTACATCAGTGGCCCCGGATTTGGGGTTCTTGCCACAAGTTTCATCACTCTACCACTCTAAAACTTGCCCCTTTGCACCTTATGGGGTTGTATTAGCATATCCGACTTAGGTTAATCGGCATTTGGTGACGTTCTTACCATCTCGTTTGCGTATTCACCACTACTAGCAAGGTTCCTATCAGATTGACCCTATATTTGGGTCCGCAACAATTTCATCAATCTACCCCTCGAAGCCACTCACTTTACAAGTTCTAGGGTTAATTGCACATCTTGATTTGGGTTTATCGCATGTTGGTGAAGTCTACCATCTTCAGTGTTGCGTTCCCCCACTAGTTGCAAAAGGTTGCCATCATTTGGCACGATCTGGTGTTCCACAAAGATTCATCAATTACCTTCGAAAACTGCAATTTGCAACATTCTGGGGTTGTTTTGCACATCGTGATGATGGTTCACCACAGTTGGGACATTCTATAGTCTTCTTGTTAGGGTTAGCACTACTTGCAATGGATCCATCAATTGCACCAGATTGGGTTACTGCACATTCATCAATATACCCTTCGACAACTTCACTTTGCTATACTCTGGGTTGTTTTCCACATCCTGATTTTGGTTTTACGCAACATTGTTAATCTACATCTCGTTGGTTGCGTTCTTACTACAGCAAGTTCCGTCATCAGGGTTGGGCACGATTTGGGGTCAGCAACAACTTCATCAATCACCCTTCGATAACGCTGCACATTGCCATATCTTCTGGTTGTTTGCCACATCCTGATGTTGGGTTTTTCGCATGTTGGGATGTTTCTTACCATCATTCGTGTTTGCGTTTCACCACTAGTAATGCAAAGCCATCAGTTGGCACCTAAGATCTTGGGTTCCTCAACAAGTTTCATGAATCTACCCTTCGAAACTTGCACTTTGCAACCTTCTGGGGTTGTTTACCCACATCCTAATGTTGGGTTTTTCGCATGTTAAGTGACATTCTTACATCTTCGGTGTTGCATTTACCCGACTAGTTGCAAAGGTTTGCCACATTTGTCACAGATTTCGGGTTCTGCCGACAAGTTCATATTGTACACCTTCGAAGCCTGCTCCTTTAGATATAGGGGTTGGTTTACACACGAATGTTGGCTTTTGTTGCAATGTTGGAGATGTTCTACCATCTTGGTAAGTTGCCGTTTCATCACCACTACAAGGTTCCTATCATCTTTGGGCGCAATCTTGGGGTTCAAGTTTTCATACACGCTTGAAGCCTGCACTTTACAACTTCTGGGTTGTTTATACGATGCACATCCTGATGTTGGGTTTTATCGCATGTTGGTGACGTGTCTTAACCACTTCAGGTGTTGCGTTTTCGCCTAGCTACTAGTTGCAAAGGTTGCATCGAGTGTTGGTAACCCAGATCTTGAGGGTTCCGCAACAAGTTTTCATCATCTACCCATTCGAACTTGCACTTTGCAACTTTCTGTATGGGGTTGTTTTAGCACATCCTGATGTTGGGTTTTATCGCATGTTGGTGATGTTCTTACCATCTTCGGTGTTGCGTTTCACCAACTAGTTGCAAAGGTTGCCATCAGTTGTCAACCAGATCTTTGTGTTCTGCGACAAGTTTTCATGATTGTACCCTTCGAGCCTGCTCTTTGCAGCTTCTGGGGATTGGTTTACCACATATCCGGATGTTGGGTTTTATTGCATGTTGGAGATGTTCTTTATCCGCACTTCGGTGTTGCGTTTCACCACTACTAGCAAAGGTTCCATCAGTTGGCACCAGATCTTCGGGGTCCGCAACAAGTTTCATTCAATCTACCCTTCGAACATGCACTTTGCAACTTCTGGGGTTGTTTTACCACATCCTGATGTTGGGTTTTTATCGCATGTTGGAGAAATGTTCTTACCAATCTTCGGTGTTGCGTTTCCCCACTAGTTGCAAAGGTTGCCATCAGTTGCACCAGATCTTCGGTTCCGACAAGTTTCATGATTCTACCCTTCGAAACCTTGCACTTTGCAACTTCTGGGTGTTTACCAATCCTGATGTTGGTTTTATCGCATGTTGGTGACGTTCTTACCGTCTTCGGTGTTGCGTTTCTCCACCACTTGCAAAGTTGCCCAGTTGCAGAATCTCCCAACAAGTTTCATCAATCTACCCTTCAAACTTGCACTTTGCAAACTTCTGGGGTTGTTAGACATCCTATGTTGGGTTTTATCGAATGTTGGTGACGTTTTACCATCTTCGGTGTTGCGTTTCACCACTAGTTGCAAAGGTTGCCATCAGTTTCCACCACCTTGATCTTCGTGTTCTGCGACAAGTTTCATGATTGTACCCTTGAAAGCCTGCTCTTTGCCAGCTTCTGGGGTTGTTTACCACATCCGGAATGTTGGGTTTTATTGCATGTTGGAGATGTTCTTACCATCTTCAGTGTTGCGTTTCACCACTACTAGCAAAGGTTCCATCAGTTGCACCAGATCTTGGGGTTCGCAACAAGTTTCATCAATCTACGCTTTCGAAGCCTTGCACTTTACAACTTCTGGGTTTGTTTACCACATCCTGATGTTTGGGGTTTTATCACATGTTGGTGACATTTCTTACCATCTTCGTGTTGCGTTTCACCACTAGGTGCAAAGGTTTCCCATCTGTTGGCACCAGATCTGGGTCCGCAACAAGTTTCATCAATCTACTCCAAACTTCTTTCTTCCTTCAATGGTGTTGCGCACCCACTACGCAAAGGTTCCCATCAGTTGGCACCAGATCTTGGGGTTCCGCACAGTCGAAAACTTGCACTTTACTTTGTTTAGCACAGGTTTTCCTGTGTTGGGTTTTTATCCATGTTGTTGTGACGTTCTTACATCTTCGGTGTTGCGTTTCACTACTAGTTGCAAAGGTTGACATCAGTTGTCACCAGATTTCGGTGTTCTGTCTACGACAAGTTTCATGATTTGTTTCATACCCCTTCGAAGCCTTGCTCTTTGCAACTTCTGGGGTTGTTTACCACATCCTGATGTTGGGTTTTATCGCATGTTGGTGATGTTCTTACCATCTTCGGTGTTGCATTTCACCACTATGCAAGGTCAAAGATGTTCCGCAACAAGTTTGCATTTGACTTCTGGGGTTGTTTACATTCTGATGTTGGGATGCATGTTTGTGACGTTCTTTTACCATCTTCCGAGGTTTTCCCATCAGGCACAGATCTTGGGTTCCGCACACAGTTTCATCAATCTACCCTTTGAACTTGCATTTTGCAACTTTTGGGGTTGTTTACCACATCCTGAATGTTGGGTTTTTATCGCATGTTGGTGACATTCTTACCATCTTCGGTGTTGCGTTTCGCCACTACTTGCAAAGGTTTGCCATCAGTTGGCACCAGATCTTGGGTTCCGCAACAAGTTTCATCCAATCTCCCTTCGAAGCCTTGCACTTTGCGACTTCTGGGGTTGTTTACCACATCCTCGGTTTATTCACATGTTGCATGTTGAATTACATCTTAGGTGTTGCGTTTCACCACTACGCAAAGGTTCCCATCAGTTTGGGGTTCCGCAACAAGTTTCATTCTACCCATGCACTTTGCAACTTGGGGTTGTTTACCACATCCTGATGTTGGTTTTATCGCATGTTGGTGACATCTTACCATCTTCGGTGTTGCGGCAAAGGTTGCCATCAGTTGGCCCAGATCTTGGGGTTCCGCAACAAGTTCATCAATCTACCCTTCGAAACCTGCACTTTTCAACTTCTGGGGTTGTTTACCACATCCTGATGTTGGGTTTTATCGCATGTTGGTGACATTCTTACCATCTTAGCTGTTGCTTTTCACCACTACTAGCAAAGGTTCCCATCAGTTGGCCCGGATCTTGGGGGTTCCGCAACAAGTTTCATCAATTTACCCTTCGAAACTTGCACTTTGCAACTTCTGGGGTTGTTTACACATCCTGATGTTGGGTTTTATCGCATGTTGGTGACGTTCTTACCATCTTCGGTGTTGCGTTTCACCACTACTAGCAAAGGTTCCCATCAGTTGGCACCAGATCATCTTCGTTTTGGCGACAAGTTCAGATTGTACCCTTCGAAAGCAGCTTCTGGGTTTTTTACCAGATCTTTGCATCGCTGGGGTTCAAAACATCTTCTTGGGTTGTTTCAAACGTTCCAATCTGTTCGTTCGAACTTTTTTGCATGTTCGGTTGAAGGCGAGGGTTTTTATCGCATGTTCTGTTGTTCTTTACATCTTCGCATGTGGTGCGTTTCACCACTAGTTGCCAAAGGTTGCCACATTTGTCGGCCAGATCTTCGTGTTCTGCGACAAGTTTCATGATTGTACCTTCGAGCCTGCTCTTTGCAGCTTCTGGGGTTGTTTACCACATCCAGAAATGTTGGGACATTCTTACCATCTTAGCTGTTGCTTTCGCCTACTAGCGAAGGTTGCCATCAGTTGGCCCCGATCTTGGGGGTCCGCAACAAGTTTCGTCAATTTACCCTTGGAGAACTTGCACTTTGCAACTTCTGGGGTTGTTTAGCACATCCTGATGTTGGGTTTTATCGCATGTTGGTGACGTTCTTACCATCTTCGGTGTTGCGTTTCACCACTACTAGCAAAGGTTCCCATCAGTTGGCACAGATCATCGGGTGTCGCGACAAGTTTCAAGATTGTACCCTTCGAAAGCTGCTCTTTGCAGCTTCTGGGGTTTTTTACCAGATCCGGATGTTGGGTTTCATCGCTTGTTGGAGTGTTCTTACCATCTTCGGTGTTGCGTTTCACCACTAGTAGCAAACGTTCCCATCGGGTTGGCACCAGAACTTCGGGTTCCGCAACAAGTTTTCATCAATCTACCCTTTCGAAACTTGGACTTTGCAACTCTGGGGTTGTTGAGCACATCCTGATGTTGGGTTTTATCGCATGTTGGTGACATTCTTACCATCTTCGGTGTGCGTTTCACCACTAGTTGCAAAGGTTGCCATCACTTGTCGCCAGATCTTCGTGTTCTGCGACAAGTTTCATGATTGTACCCTTCGAAGCTGCACTTTGCAGCTTCTGGGGTTGTTTACCACATCCAGATGTTGGGTTTTATTGCATGTTGGAGATGTTCTTACCATCTTCGGTGTTTGCGTTTCACCACTACTAGCAAAGGTTCCCATCAGTTGTCGCCAGATCTTCGTGTTCTGCGCAACAAGTTTCGTGATTGAACCCTTCGAAGCCTGCTCTTTGCAGCTTCTGGGGTTGTTTACCACGTCCAGTTGGGTTTTATTGCATGTGTGAGATGTTCTTACCATCTTCGGTGTTGCGTTTCACTCTACTAGCAAAGGTTCCCATCAGTGGGCACCAGATATTCCGTGTTCCGCGACAAGTTTCATGATTGTACCCTTCGAAGCCTGCCTTTGCAGCTTCTAGGGTTGTTTGCCACATCTGGATGTTGGGTTTTATTGCATGTTGGAGATGTTCTTACCATCTTCGGTGCTGCGTTTCACCACTACTAGCAAAGGTTCCATTCAGTTGCACCAAATCTTCGTGTTCCACCACATGTTTCATGATATACCCTTCGAAGCCTGCTCATTGCAGCTTCTGGGGTTGTTTACCACATGCTGATGTGGGTTTATTGCATGTTGGAGACATTCTTACCATTCATCGTTGTTGCGTTTTTCGCCACTACTAGCAAAGTTGCCATCAATTGGCCCCAAATCCTGGGGTTCCGCAAACAAGTTTCATCAATCTACCCTTCAAAACCAGCACTTTGCAACTTTCTGGGGTAGTTTACCACATCCTGATGTTGGTGTTTTATCGCATGTTGTGACGTTCTCACCATCTTCGGTGTTGCGTTTCACCACTAGTTTGCAAAGTTCCTATCAGTTGCACCAGATCTTCGTGTTCCGCGACAAAGTTTCATGATTGTACCCTTCGAAGCCTGCTCTTTGCAACTTCTAGGGTTGTTTACCACATCTGGATGTTGGGTTTATCGCATGTTGTGTTACATTCCCTACCATCTTCGTGTTGCGTTTCAACCACTACTAGGCAAAGGTTCCCATCAGTTGGCACAGATCTTGGGGTTTCAACGACAAGTTTTCATGATTGTACCCTTTCGAAAGCTGCCTCTTTGGAGCTTCTGGGGTTGTTTACCAGATCTGGATGTTGGGTTTCATCACATGTTGGAGATGTTCTTACCATCTTCGGTGTTGCGATTCACCACTAGTAGCAAACGTTCCCATCAGTTGGCACTAGAACTTCGGGTTCCGCAACAAGTTTCATCAATCTACCCTTTGAAACTTGCACTTTGCAACTTCTGGGGTTGTTTACCACATCGATGATGTTGGGTTTATCGCATGTTGGTGACGTTCTTACCATCTCCAGTGTTGTGTTTCACCACTCGTTGCAATGGTTGCCATCAGTTGTCGCCAGATCTTCGTGTTCTGCGACAAGTTTCATGTTTGTACCCTTCGAAACCCTACTCTTTGGCAGCTTCTGGGTTATTTAGCAAATCCGGATGTTGGGTTTTATTGCATGTTGGATGATGTTCTAACCATGTTCGTTGTTGCGTTTTTACCTTCTACTAGAAAGGTTCCCATCAGTTGGCACCAGATCTTTGGCGTTCCGCAACAAGTGTCATCAATGACTCTGCGAAACTTGCCACTTTGCAACTTCTGGGGTTGTTGAGCACAATCCTGATGTTGGGTTTATCGCATGTTGGTGATTTCTTACCATCTTCGGGTTGCATTTCACCACAAGTTGCAAAAGGTTGCCATCTGTTGTCGCCAGATCTTCGTGTTCTGTGACATGTTTCATGACTTAGTCTTTGAAGCCTGCTCTTTGCAGCTTCTGGGGTTCTTTACCGGCTCCGGATGTTCTAACCATCTTCGGTGTTGCGTCTTCACCACTACTAGCAAAGCGTTCCCATAGTTGGCACCACGATCTTCTGTTCCGCAACAAGTTTCATGATTGTACCCTTCGAAGCCTGCTCTTTGTAGCTTTTGGGGTTGTTTACCACATTCGGATGTTGGGTTTCATCGCATGTTGCAAATGTTCTTACCATCTTCGGTTGCGTTTCACCACTAGTTGCAAAGGTTCCGCAGCAAGTTTCATCAATCTACCCATGTTCTAACCATGTTCGTTGTTGCGTTTCACCTCTACTAGGAAAGTCCCATCATGCAGGGCCACTAGATCTTGGCGTTTCCGTCAATCAACAAGTGTTGACGATCAATGACTCACTCCTGCGAAACCCCTTGCGAAACATTTGCAACTTCTGGGGTTGTTGAACAGCACTAGCTTCTGAAGGAGTCTGATGTTGGGTTCTCCTATCGCATGTTCGTGATGTTCTTAGCTGCCGGATTTCGGATCTTGTTGGCGTTTCACCTACAAGTTGCACGGAACGCGGTTGCCAAGTGTAATTGTACCCCGCCAGATCTTCGTGTTCTGCGACATGTTTCATGACTGTGTTTTGAAGCACCCCTGCTCTTGTGCAGCTTCGAGTATATTATTGCGAGAGTGAGTTCTTTACCGTTTGCTCCGGAGCGTATCAATGCACTTTCTATACAACAATATCATCTTCGGTGTTGCGTTGTTTCACCTCCCACTTTAGTGCGCTAGTATTGCTCTCAAACCCGGTTCCCATCAGTTGGCACCAAGATCCTCTTACCGTGAGTTATATTCTTTGTGAATGACAACAAGTCTTCGATGATATATTGTAAAAAGGCCCTTAAGCGAAGTCCCTGCCTCCTTTGTAGCTCCCGATTTCGGGTTGACATCTTACCAAGACATCCTTCGGATGTTCAACCGCTGGGTTTTCATCGCATGTTGCAGCTTCCCTAATCCAAAGACGTTCTTACCATCTTCGGTGTTGCGTATTCACAAAGACTAGATTGCAACAAAGGTTCCGCAGCAAGCTCTTCATCAATCGCCTACCCATGTTCTAACCATGTTCGGTTGTTTGCGTTTCACCTCTACTAGGAAAGGTTCCCCATCAGTTGGCACCAGATCTTGGCGTTCCGCAACAAGTGTCATCAATGATCTCTGCGAAACTTGCACTTTGCAACTTCTGGGTCTCGTTCTGAGCACCATTCCTGATGTTGGGTTTTAACGCATGTTGGTGATGTTTCTTACCATCTTCGGTGTTACGTTCACCACAAGTTGCAAAGGTTGCCATCTGTTGTCGCAGATCTTCGTGCTTCTGCGACACCGTCTTTGAAGCCTGCTCTTTGCAGCTTCTGGGGTTCTTTACCAGGCTCCGATGTTTCTAACCCTCTGGTGGCCTGGCACGACCTCACAGGCGAGACATGTTCACTCTTGGCACACTTCCGTGCTCCGCAACAGTTTTCATGATTGTACCCGAAGCTGCTCTTTATAGCTTTTGGGGTTGTTACCAACTTCGGCATGTTGGGTTTCATCGCATGTTGCAAATGTCTTACCAATCTTTCGGTTGATTCGCGTTCACACCAACGTAGTTGCAAAAGGTTTCGCAGCAAGTTTTCATCAAATCTACCCCCATGTTTCTAACATGTTCAGTTTGTTGCGTTTCACGCTTCTACTAGGAAAAGGTTCCCATCAGGTTGGCACCGAAGATCTTGGCGTTCGCAACAAGTGTCCATCAATGGACTTCTGCGAAACTTGCACTTTGCAACTTTGGGGTTGTTGAGCACATCCTGAGTTGCGTTTTAACGCATTTCGTGGTGATGTTTTTACCATCTTCCGGTGTTACGTTTCACCACAAGCTTGCACAAGGTTGCGCTCTGTTGTCGCATAAGGGCAGTTAGGCCTTTGCTCTACCTTTACAAGCCACANCCACCTCTAGTGCTAAGTACCCATCAGTTGGCCACTAGATTCTTTGGGGGTTTTATTTCATGCTCGCAACAGATTCATCAATCTAATCACATCGAAACCTACTCTTCACAGTCTCCTACTGCTGGTGTTATTTACAACATTCTTGCAACTCCTGTGGGTTTTTATCACATGTCGGAGATTTCTTATCATCTTCAGTATTCGTTCTTCACTTAGTTTTCTAAGTCCCCATCAGTTCTGCACTAGAATCTTGCGGTTCCATGACAAGTGTGGCTTTCTTTCAAAATTCCCCCCAAAAAATTTTTTGTTAACCTTCCGAAAAACATGCTCTTGTGCAGCTTGTTGGCGCGTTATTACCACATCTTGATGATTGGGTTTGTAATGCCATGTTAGCGTGACAGCTTCTCATCATTTCTTTATTTCGCTATCACCCCATGTGCTTAAGCCTGTTCCATCTGATTGCACTAAAATTTGGGGCCTTCGCCGCCAAGTTCATTAATCTTCCGCTTCGAAACCTGCCTTTGCAGCTTGTGCGGAGTATTTACCACATACTTCAGTGTTTGGGGTTTTATCGCCATTCTGGTGACCGTTTCATATCATTCTTGGGTTATGCGTATTCCACGCTCTAGCTTAGCTAAGTTCCCATCATTGCCACTAGCATCTGTGCGGTTTTTTTTTTTTTCCGCCGACACAGTTACTATCAATACACCTCGAAACTACTCTTGCAGCTTTTGCGGTTGTTTTGCCACATACCGGAGATGTGGCTTTTATATCGCATTTGGTACATTCTTATCATTTCTTCACGGTATTGTGTTCACCACTGTTGCCTGTGGCGTTTTTCCATCAGTTGGCACACATATCCTTGGGTTTCCGCGACAGTTTCATCAATCTACCACTTGCGAAAACTAGGCCTTTTACAGCTTCTGCCGAGGGGAATTTATTTACCAGATCCTGATTTTGAGTTTTTATCGCAATGTTGGTGACGTTCTATGCATCTTAGGTTTTGGGTTTCACCACTTTGTTGTTAAGGATTCACATCTAGGTGTACTAGTTGGCTCCAAATCTTGGTGTTCAGCGACAAGTTTCGTTAGATTTTACTCCTGATGACCTGCCACTTATGCAGTTTTATGCGGTTTGTTTACCACATCCTGATGTTGCAGGTTTTATCGATAGTTGTTGACGTTCTATCATCTCGATATTTCATTTTCACCACTAGTTGCTAAGGGTTAACTAATTAGTTGGCCATAGATCTTGGAGTTTTATTTCCTGGCGACAAAGCGTAGTCTTCATCAATCTACCCTTATGAAACCTACACATTGCCGCTCTTGGGTCTTTTCTGCGACATTCTTGATGTTGGCGCGTTTTTATTGCATTATGGGACGTTCCTTCATCAGCTTCAGTTCATGGCGTTCACCACTAGTTTGCTAAGCCGTTGGCCATCAAGTGCACCAGATCAGTGGAGGTTCTGCCACAAGTATTATCAGATATTACCGATGAACCTACTGCTTGCAGCCTATGTGGCGGTTGTTTATCATAATCTTGATTCTGGGTTTTATCGCTATGCTAGTGACGTTCTTATTCATCTTCGATATTGCTGTTTCACAATAGTGGGCCAAGGTTCCCATCTACGATGCAAATAGATCTTGGCTGTTCTTGCGACAAGTTTCATCAATGTACACTTCGAAACCTGCACATTGCCACAGCTTGGGTACTTTTCCACATCTTTGATGTTTGGGCTTTTTATCGCATATTGGTGACATTCTTATCATCTCCAGGTTTTTGCGCTATTCTAGCATAGTGCTAAGGTTCCCATCAATTAGGCACTAGATCTTGCAGGGTCACGACAAGTATCATCAGTTTTATCCTTCCGAAACCAGCTCTTTGCAGCTGTGGGGTTTTTACCACTCCTTGCGAAGGATTACGCTTGTTTGTGACATTCTTATCTCGATTTAGTATTGGCGTTTCACTCTAGTATGCTATGCTTCCCATCAGGTTAGGCCACTTGCATCTGCTGATTGTTCTGCGACAAGTTTTCTTCAATCAATACCTCTAAACACTGCTCTTCGCCAGCTTTTCAGTGTGTGTTTACTGCAACATCTGGATGTTGGGTTTTATTCGCATGTTGGTCACATATCTTAATCTTCTTCGTCTATCTTGTCGTTTCACCACTAACTGCTCAAGTATCCCATCAGTTTGCACGTAGATCATGGTTTCGCAGCTGATCAGTGCTCATCAATCTACCCTTCGAAACCAAGTCTTACAATCATGTCTGGGTATTACCAAGATCCCTGCATGTATTGTGTTTTATCGCATGGCTTCGTGCAACATCTTATCCTCCTCTAGGTATGCCGTACTTCACCACTAGACCCGCTAAGGTTCCCATCATTGATGGCACCAACGATCTGGGATTACCTGCCGCGGAAAAAGATCTTCATCAGTTTACCTCAAAACTTGCCACTTCGCAGCTTCTGAGTGTTTACACATCTATTAGCCTATGTTCGGTTTATCACACGTTAGTGACGTTCTTATCATGTCTGGGGCGGCCGTATTGCGTTCACCACTAGCTTGCTAATGTCCCAATATTGTTGGCCACCAGATTCTTGGTGGTTCCGCTGACAAGCTTTCATCCATTTACATTCGAAAACCTACACTTTGCAGCTTCTCGGGAAGTTGTTTAGCCACATCTGTATGTTGGGTTCTTTAGCATAGTGTCGCATGCTTATCGTATTCTTTCGTATTGTGTTTCACACTGCTACTAGGTTTCCATCATTGTCACTACATCTTGGGTTCCACGACAAGTCTGATTCAAATTTCTACCTTGAACCATACTTTCTTTACCAGATCTGGGTGTTTATCCAAATCCTGATGTTAGGGTTTATCGCATCGTTGTTGAGGTTTTTATCATCTCCGCCTTGGTATTGCTTTCACCACTATTTACTAAGTTCTCATAGTAAGCGTAAGAAGAATCTTGGGTTTGTTCGCTGACAAGTTTCATCAAATCACCCTTCGAAAGCTGCACTGCAGTCTAGGACTTCTTTAGCACATCTCGATGTTGGTTCTTACTCACATGTTGCGTGATGTTCTTACCATCTTCGCTTTTGCGTTTTGCACTCGATTGCTAACGGTTCCAATCAATCCGGCACCAGATCTTGGGTGTTGCACTAGATCTTGGGGGTTCGTGACAAGCTTTCTTCAATATACCTTTTGAATCTATATACGTGTTTGCAGCTACTGGAGTCTTTACCACATCTGAAGTTAGGATGGTTTTTATCACATGTTGCGTGACTTTCTTAACAGCTTTGTATCTATGTGTTTCCCCACTAGTGCAAAGAGTCCATAGGCACTAAGATCTTGCGGTTTTTTCCCCGCAGGGGGGAAAAAAAACAAGTTTCATCATCTTACCTTCAGAAAAAACACTACTCATTGCCCTCTTCGCGGTTACTTTACCACATTCTTGGAATGTTTGTCGGTTTGTAATCACATGGTTCGGTTGGACTTATCTTATCATCTTCAGTGTTGCGTCCACCACTATTGCCTAAGGCTACTCGTCAGCTTGATAGCAAGTCTTGTTTCTATACAAGTTTCACATTACCTACGAAACCGGTACTTTGCGTTTTGGAGTTCGTTTAGCACATACCGGGCATGTTGGTTTTTTATCTTATGTGCTGACGTCTTATCATCTTCGGTATTGGCGTTTCACCTCTAGTTGCTATGCCCGTTACCATTAGCTTCACACTAGTTTGATGGTTCTACGACAAGTTTCAATCAGTTCTACCATTAGAAACCTGCTCTTTGCAGCTCTTTTTGTGGGGTTATTTAACCAATCTGAAGTTGGCCGTTTAGTATCACATAGTTGGGACATCCATATCATACTTCGATATTGCCTCTTCACCAGTAGTTGCCTACGGCGTTGCCGAAAAGTTGAGCCACTAGATCTTGGCGGATCCGCGACATTTCATCAATTGCCCTTTGAAACCTACTCTTTGCAGGCTTGGTGGGCGGTTGTTTACAAATCCTGATTTTTGGCTTTTATTCAACAATATTAGTCGTGCATGACCTGTATTCATCTTCGGTAATTGTTAGTTTCAACGGTTAGTTGCAAGCGTTAACCGTCCTGTGGCACTAGATTTGAGTTTTGCGACAAGTTCATCAATCACCGCGAACTTGCTCATTGCGCTTCTAAGGTTGTATTGCCACATAGCCGGAATGTTTCAGTTTTATCACATGTATTCAGCGTGACGTTCTTATCATCTTCAGTACTACGTGTTTCCGACCTACTAGTTGCCATGGTTCCCATCAGTTGCAGCACAGTCTGGGGTTCCGCTTGAGAAGCCTTCATGCAGTTTACCATCGATAAAGCCTAGCACTTTTGCCCAGCTTTGGCGTGTTGTTTACCACTCCTAATTGTTGGGTTGTATCGCATAATGATTTGTGAGTTCTTATCATCGATCAGTATTGCGTTTCACACTAGTTGTGTGGACGGCTCCATTAGTTAGCTTCCTAGGCAATCTTGCGGGTTCCACGACACTATTTCCGTCAATCTTCCCTTCGAACCTAGCACTATTGCTTGCTCTTGGCGGTTTTTTTCCAGCATCTTGCCATTTGCGATTTATCGCGATGTGTGCACTGTTCCTTTATCGATATTCGATACTGCGGTTTTCACCATTAGCTGCTAAGTCTCCCAAATAGTTAGCCACCAGATCTATGGATTCGCGACATGTTTCATCAATCTCCATTCAAAACCAAGTCTTTACAGCTTCTTGGGTGTTTCCAGATCCTGCTATGCTTGTGTTTTAGTGCATGTCGGTGACGATCTTATCATCACAGGTATTGTGTTTCAACCACTAGCTTGTTAAGGTTCCATTTCAAGGTGGCCCCAGTCTTGTCGTCGTTTCCGTGAAAGTTTCATGAGGTTTGTCCTTCGCAAAACCTGCACTTTGCAGCTATCAGCGGGTTGTTACCACATCTTGATTAGTTGGTGTTTTTCGCATGTGGTTGAATTCTTATCATCTTCGATATTGCGTTTCACCCCACTAATTGCAAAGGTTCCCATCTGTATGTCACTGGTCTTTGGGGTTCTGCAAACAAGCTTTCATCCAAGTCTACCATTCAGAAACTATGCATTGACACTACTTCAGGTTCTTTGCCACTTCTGATGTTGACATTTTATCGCGATGTGGTGATGTTCTTATCAACTAGTGTGTTCGCGTTTTACACACGTTGCCTAAAGGTCCCATCAGTGCGCAATAGCATATTGGTGTTTCGCCGCACAATATTTCATTCAAATCTACCCTCGAACACTGCCTTCTTTGCAACTTGAGGGACGTTTACCATATCCTAATGCCTGGTTTTTATACACAGTGGTGATGTTCTTATATTCATATCATCCGTTTATTCATTTACACCTCTCAGTAGGCTAAGGTTCCCATCAGTTGGCACTAGATCTTTGGGAGCCGCAAGCCAAGATTTATCAAATACTTAACCCATCGAAAACCTACTCTATCAAGCTCGTGGGTTATTGTACACAAATTTGATTGTTGGTTTATCACATGTCGCGAGACGTTTTCTTATCATCTTTAGGATATTCTGTATTCACCTCTAGTTGCCTTTATGGTTCCCAATCATGTCTGGCACTAGATCTTGCCGGGTAACTTCGCGACAAGTATTCATCAATCTACCCATTGAAACCTTACTCTTTGCCAGCTTACTGTAGCGGGATGATTTACCACGATCTTAATTGTTCTGCGGTCTTTCACATGTTGGAAATGTTCTTAATCATCTTTGTATGTGCGTTTCACCATATAGTTGCCTAAGGTCCCCTTAGTTGGCGCTCTAAGATCATTTATCTTGATGGTATTTCCGCAACCAGGTTTATTCAATCAACCTTCGAAACATGCCTTGTGCAAACATCTAGGGGGGTTTGCGACATCCGGTGGGTTTTATCGCATAGTAGAGGTGATGTATTTCCTATCATAATCTGGGTATCGCGTTTCACCACTTAGCTGCTAAGCCGTTTCCCATCAGCTGTTGACAATAGATGCTTGGGGATTCAGCGTACAAGTATCATCAATCTACGCTTCATGAAACAGGTCTTTTTAATATGCTTCTGGGTTTTGCCAGATTCCTGATGTTCGGGCTCTTTATCGCGCATTGCGTTTAGACATAGTCTGGCTGACGTTCTGGGATAATTCTTAGTTATTGTGTTTTAACACTAGTTGCTAAGGTTACCCATTAGTTGAGCTCCAGATCTTGGGCTCTGCCGACAAGTTCATAGTTTGCCTTCGAACCTGCCACTTTGCCAGCTTCAAAAGCACAATCTTGGGGTTAGTTTACACATCCTGATTGTTGGGGTTATTGCTCACGGATGCGTTAGGTGATGTTGCTATATCCATCTTCTGGTATTATTAGCGTTATCACCACAGAGTTGCTAAGGTTCCCCATGCCTGTGTGAGGCCACCTCAGCTGCGAGATGCGATGAAAATTATGGCGATGACATTGGAGGGTTGCGCCGAGACAAGTCAGGTAAGGGTGCGAGAGTTAACAACTCAATCTCCCTGCTTTGACGAAACGCTGCTCTTTGCCACGCTTGTTGGGGTTATTTACGAATCTTGATGTTGGGTTTTATCGACACCGGACGTAGACTGTTGGTGATGTTCTTATCATGACTTCGGCATTGCGATTTGTACCAACTAGATATGTATCTAAGGTCCCCATCAGTTCTTGACTATTAGAAGTGATTGGGTCGGGGATTCCACCGGAACCCGTAAGATTATCGTTCATCACATCTACACCTTCGAACCGACTACTCTTTTGCAACTTCTGGGGTTGGTCTTCCACATTCCGTATGTTGGGTTTTTTATTGAGCTTGCATTGAGTGAAACGAGCATATATTATACACTATCACGATACTTCAGTGCGTTGTGGTTGAAGGTAATTGCGTTTCTACCCACTAGTTGCTAATGTTTCCATTCCAACACTTGTTGGAAGAGCCGAGCTGAAGGCATGAAGTGCATGGGGTTCTAACGACAAGTTTAATCATTACCCTTCGAACTACTTTTTTGCAAGCTTCTGGGGTTCGTTTGCCCACATCTGGGATGTCGGGTTTTATCGCCAATGTTAGTCACGTTCTGATTATGATCCCACTTTCGAGCAAGCGGTGTTACAGCGCTAGTCGTGATGTGCTGCAACCATTAGGCTGCTAGTTGCCTTCAGTTGGCACTAGATCTTAGGGTTCCGCAGCCAATTTTTTCATCAATCTTAGGCGATCGAAACCCGCTCTTTGCAGCTTGTGGGGTCTTATTTTACCCACATCTTGATCGTTGGGTTTTATCACATGTTGGTGACGTTCTTATCAATCTCGGTATTTGATTTTCATGCATTTCACCACTGAAGTTGCTAAGTTCCTATCAAGTTGGCACTAAGATCTTTGGGTTCCGCAGCAAAAGTTACCATCAATCTTTCCCTTTGAAACCTGCTCTCGCAGCTTGTGGGTGTTGACACATCCTGATGTTGGGTTTTATCGTATGTTGGTGATGTTTTTCTTGATCATCTTGATATGCGTTTAACATCTAGTTGCTAAGGTTCCCATCAGTTGGTAGCAGATTTTGAGGTTCCGCAACAAGTTTCGTTAATCAACCCTTCGAAACCTACTCTTTGCAGCTTCTGGGGTTGTTTCCCACATCCGAATGTGGGTTTTTTTCGCATGTTGGTCACGTTCTTATCATCTTCGGTATTGCATTTGACCACTAGTTGCAAAGGTTCCCATCAAGTTGGCACTAGATCTTTGGGGCATTCCGCAACAAGTTTCATCAATCTACCATTCGAAATCGGGTCTTCCTAGCTTTTGGGGTTGTTTACCAGATCCTGATGTTGGATTTTATCGCATGTAGGTGACATTCTTATCATCTTTGGAATTGCGTCCTCCACTAGTTGCTAAGGTTCCCATTAGTTGGCACTAGATCTTGGGGTTCCGCGACAAGTTTCTTCAATCCCCCCTTCGAAACCTAGTCTTTGCAGCTTCTGAGGTTGTTTACTAGATCCTGAGTTGGGTTTTATTTCGCATTCTGGTGACGTTCTTATCATCTTAGGTATTGTGTTTCACCATTAGTTGCTAAGGTTCATATCAGTTGGCTCCAGATCTTGGGGTTCTGTGGCAAGTTTCATCAGTTTACCCTTTGAAACTTAGCACTTTGCAAAGCTTCTTAGGGGTTGTTTACCACACTCTTGATGTTGCGTTTTGGTCGCATGTTGTGACGTTCTTATCATCTTTGGTATTGCATTTCACACTCGTTGCTAAGGTTCCATAGTTCGGCTCTAGATCTTGGGGTATTCTGCGACAAGCGCGTTTCGTCAGATGTACCCTTTGAAACCAACACTTTGCTGCCTTCTAGGGTTGTTTACCACATCCTGATGTTGGGTTCTAACGCATGTTGGTGAGGTTCTTATCATCTTCGTTGGGTCTACATAAGAGTGTAAGACGCATCACCAGCCACGTGTTAGGTGAGTGTTCTTATAGTAATACTTCGCTAATCCGTTTCACCACTAGTTGCTAAATCTGTTCCCATAAGTTGGCAATAGATCTTGGGTTCCACGACATGTTCGATCAATTCTACCTTAGAAACCTACACTTTACAACTTCTGGGGTTGTTTACAACATCCTGATGTTGGGTTTATCGCATGTTGGTGATGTTCTTATCATCTTTGGTATTGCATTTCACCACTAGTTGGTAACAGGTTATCCCATCAGTTGGCACCAAGCATCTTGGGTGTTCCGCAATAAGTTTCGAAACCTGCACTTTGCAGCTTCTGGGGTTGTTGCCACATCCTATGTTTTTTTTTTATCGCATGTTTGTGAGGTTCTTATGATCTTCGTCATTGCGTTTCACCACTAGTTGCCTAAGGTTCCCGTAAGTTGGGCAATAGATCTTGGGGTTCCGCGACATGTTTCATCAATCTACCCATAGAAACCTGCACTTTGCAGCTTCCGGTGTTGTTTACCACATCTTGATGTTGGGTTTTATCGCATGTTGGTGACGTTCTTATCATCTTCGGTATTGCGTTTCACCACTAGTTGCTAAGGTTCCAGAAGATCAGTTGGCACTAGATCTTGGGGTTCCGCGACAAGTTTTCATCAGTTTACCCTTCGAAACCTGCACTTTGCAGCTTCTAGAGTTGTTTACCATATCCTGATGTTGGGTTTTTTTACCATTTTGGTGACATTCTTATCATCTTCGGTATTGTATTTCACCACTAGCTACTAAGGTTCCCATCAGTTGTCACTAGATCTTGGGGTTCCGTGACAAGTTTGATCAATCTACCCTTTGAAACCTACTCTTTACAGCATATGGGGTTGTTTATCAAATCATGATGTTGGATTTTATTGCATGTTGTTGAGGTTCTTATCATCTTTGGTATTGCGTTTCACCACTATTTGCTAAGGTTCTCGTTAAAGTTGGTAGAAGAATCTTTTAGTTTGCGGAGGGGTTTCGTCTTTGGTATTGCGTTTCACCACTATTTGCTAAGGTTCTCGTTAGTTGGTAGAAGATCTTTGGGTTCCGCGACAAGTTTCGTCAATCTACCATTAGAAAACTGCACATTGCAGCTCTTGGGGTTCTTTACCACTTCTCGATGTTGGGTTTTCTCGCATGTTGGTGACGTTCTTACCATCTTTGCTTTTGCGTTTCGCCACACGTTGCTAAGGTTCCCATCAGTTGGCACTAGATCATGGGGTTTCGTGACAAGTTTTTTCAATCTACCTTTCAAAATTTGATGTTTGCAGCTACTAGAGTTCTTTACCACATCCGGAAGTTGGGTTTTATCACATGTTGGTGACTTCTTATCATCTTCGGTATTGCGTTTCCCCACTAGTTTCAAAGGTTCCCATGGCACTAGATCTTGGGGTTCCGCGACAAGTTTCATCAATCTACCCTTCGAAACCTGCTCATTATCGCTCTTCTGGTTCTTTACCACATATTGATGTTAGGTTTTATCGCATGTTGGTGACGTTCTTATCATCTTTAGTTTTGCGTTTCACCACTATTTGCTAAGGTTCTCGTCAGTTGATAGAAGATCGTTTGGTTTCGATACAAGTTTCATCAATCTACCCTATGAAACCTAGTCTTTGTAGCTTCTGGAGTTGTTTAGCACATCCGGATGTTGGGTTTTATCGTATGTTGGTAACATTGGTATCATCTTCGGTATTGCGTTTCACCACTAGCAGCTAAGGTTCCCATCAATTGGCACTAGATCTTGTGGTTCTGCAACAAGTTTCATCAATCAACCCTTCGAAACCTACTCTTTGTACCTTCTGGGTTTTTTTGCCACATCTGGATGTTGGGTTTTATCGCATCTTCGTGACGTTCTTATCATCTTCGGTATCGTGTTTCACACTAGCTGCTAAGGTTCCCAATAGTTGGCACTTGATCTTGGGGTTCCGCGACAAAGTTTCATCAATCTACCATTCAAAACCAGGTCTTTACAGCTTCTGGGGTTGTTTACCAGATCCTGATGTTGGGTTTTATCGCATGTTGGTGATGTTTCTTATCAACTTAGGTATTGTGTTTCACCACTAGCTCCTAAGGTTCCCATCAGTTGGCCCCAGATCTTGGGGTTACGCGACAAGTTTCATGAGTTTGCCCTTCGAAACCTGCACTTTGCAGCTTCGGGGGTTTGTTTACCACATCCTGATGTTGGGTTTCTTCGCATGTTGGTGACATTCTTATCATCTTCGGTATTGCATTTGACCACTAGTTGCTAAAGGTTCCCATCAGTTGGCACTAGATCTTGGGGTTCTGCGGCAAGTTTTAATCAATCAACCCTTTGAAACCTGCTCTTTGCAGCTTTTGGGTTGTTTGCCACATCTGGATGTTTAGTTTGATCACATGTTGGTCACGTTCTTATCATCTTTAGTTTCGCGTTTCACCATTAGCTGCTAAGGTTCGCATCAGTTGGCACTAGATCTTGGGGTTCCGCGACAAGTTTCATCAATC
Source organism: Sonneratia alba (assembly GCA_900174645.1). NCBI lineage: Eukaryota > Viridiplantae > Streptophyta > Magnoliopsida > Myrtales > Lythraceae > Sonneratia > Sonneratia alba. The sequence goes on from FWPY01000043.1 coordinate 1,715,442, forward strand.
TTCTGATCGAAACCCGCTTTTTTGCAGCTTGTGGGGTTATTTACCACATCTTGATGTTGGATTTTATCACATGTTGGTGACGTTCTTATCATCTTCGGTATTGCATTTCACCACTAGTTGTTAAGGTTCCTATCAGTTGGCACTAGATCTTGGGTTCCGCGGCAAGTTACATCAATCTTCACTTCGAAACCTGCTCTTTGCAGCTTGTGGGGTTGTTGACCACATCCTGATGCTGGGTTTTATCGCATGTTGGTGACGTTCTTATCATGTTCGATATTGCGTTTCACGTCTAGTTGCTAAGGTTCTCATAAGTTGGCACTAGATCTTGGGGTTCCGCGACAATTTTCATCAATCTACCCTTCGAAACCTACTCTTTGCAACTTCTAGGGTTGTTTGCCACATCTAGATGTTGGGTTTTATCGTATGTTGGTGACGTTCTTATCATCTTCGGTATTGCGTTTCACCACTAGTAGCTAAGGTTCCCGTCAATTGGCACTAGATCTTGTGGGTTCCGTGACAAGTTTCATGAATCAACCCTTCAAAACCTACTCTTTGTAGCTTCTAGGTTTGTTTGCCACATCCGAATGTTGGGTTTTATTACATGTTGGTGACGTTCTTATCATCTTTGGTATTGCGTTTGACCACTAGTTGCTTTGGTTCCCATCAGTTGGCACAAGATCTTGGGCTTCCGCAACAAGTTTCATCAATCTTCCTTTTGAAACCTGCTCTTTGCAGCTATTGGAGTTGTTTACCAGATTCGGAAGTTGGGTTTTGTCGCATGGTGGTGACGTTTTTGTCATCTTCGGTATTCGTTTGACCTCTAGTTGCTATGGTTCCCATTGGTTGGCAGTAGATCTTGGGGTTCAGCGACAAGTTTCATCAATCTACCTAACGAAACCTGGACATTGCCGCTCTTGGGGTTCTTTACCACATCTTGAAGTTGGGTTTTTATCACATGTTTGCGACATTCTTATCATCTTCTGTATTGCATTTCACCACTAGTTGCTAAGGTTCCCATTCGTTGGTAGTTGATCTTGGGTTTCTACGACAAGTTTCATCAATCTACCCTTAGAAACCTGCTCTTTGCAGCTTCTGGAGATGTTTACCACATCCGGATGTTGGATTTTATGTTATGTGGGTGTTGTTCTTATCATCTTTGGTATTGTGTTTCACCTCTAGTTGCTAAGGTTCCCATCGATTGGCCCCAGATCTTGGGGTTCCGTGACAAGGTTCATTAATCTACCCATCAAAACCTGCTTTTTGCAGCTTCTGGGGTTGTTTGTCACATCCGGATGTTGTGTTTTATCTTTTGTTGGTGTCCTTCTTATCATCTTCAATATTGCGTTTCACCACTAGCTGCTAGGGTTCCCATCAATTGGCAATAGATTTTGGGGTTCCGCGACAAGTTTCATCAATCTACCCTTCGAAACTTGCACATTGCCGCTCTTGGGGATCTTTACCACATCTTGATGTTGGGTTTTATCCCATGTTGGTGACGTTCTTAACATCTTCAGTATTGCGTTTCACCACTAGTTGCTAAGGTTCCCATCAGTTGGCAGTTGATCTTGGGGTTCCGCAACAATTTTCATCAATCTACCCTTCAAAACCTGCTCTTTGCAGCTTCTGGAGTTGTTTACCACATCCTGATGTTGGGTTTTAACGCATGTTGGAGAAGTTCTTATCATCTTTAGTATTGCATTACACCACTAGTTTCTAAGGTTCCCATCAGTTGGCAAAAGATCTTGGGCTTCCGCGACAAGTTTCATCAATCTACCCTTCAAAACTAGGTCATTACAGCCTCTGGGGTTGTTTACCAGATCCTGTTATTGGGTTTTATTGAATGTTGGTGACGTTCTTATCATCTTAGGTATTGCGTTTCACCACCAGTTGCTACGGTTCCAATCTGTTTGGCACTAGATCTTGGGTTCCGCAAGAAGTTTCATCAATCTACCCTTTGAAACCTGCTGTTTGCTGCTTGTGGGGTTGTTTACCACATCCTGATGCAGGGTTTTATTGAATGTTGGTGTTGTTCTTATCATCCTCGGTATTGCGTTTCACCGCTAGTTGCTAAGGTTCCTATCAGTTCGCACTAGATCTTGTGCTTCCGTGACAAGTTTCATCAATCAACCCGTTCGAAACTTACACATTGCCGCTCTTGGGGTTCTTTTACCAACATCTTGAGGTTGGGTTTTATTGCATGTTGGTGACATTCTTATCATCTTCAGTATTGCGTTTTACCACTAGCTGCTAAGGTTCCCATCGGTTGGCACTAGATCTTGGGGTTCCGCGACAAGTTTCATCAATCTACCATTCAAAACTAGGTCTTTATAGCTTTTGGGGTTGTTTACCAGATCCTGATGTTGGGTTTTTATCGCATGTTGGTTACGTTCTTATCATCTTAGGTATTGTGTTTCACCCCTAGTTGCTAAGGTTCCCATCAGTTGGCTCCAGATCTTGGGGTTCCGCAACAAGTTTCATGAGTTTGCACTTCCAAACCTGCACTTTGCAGCTTCAGGGGATGTTTACCACATCCTAAAGTTGGGTTTTTTCGCATGTTGGTGACGTTGTTATCATCTTCGTATTCCGTTTCTCCACTAGTTGCTAAGGTTCCTATCAGTTGGCACTAGATGTTGGGGTTCCGTGGCACTGTCACATCAATCTTCCCATCGAAAACCTACTCGTTGCAGCATGTGGGGTTATTTACGACATCCTGAAGCTGGGTTTTATCGCATGTTGGTGACGTTCTTATCATCTTCGGTATTGTGTTTCACCACTAGCTACGAAGGTTCCCATCAGTTGTCACTAGATCTTGGGGTTCCGTGACAAGTTTCATCAATATGCCTTCGAAACTTGCACTTTGCAACATGTGGGGTTTACCACATCCTGATGTTGGGTTTTATCGCATGTTGGTGATGTTCTTATCATCTTCGGTATTGTGTTTCACATCTAGTTGCTACGGTTCCGATCAGTTGGCACTAGATCTTGGGGTTCCGCGACAAGTTTCATCAATCTGCTCTTTGCAGCTTGTGGGGTTGTTTACCACATCCTGATGCCGGCTTTTATTGCAATTTGGTGACGTTCTTATCATCTTTGGTATTGCGTTTTAGGTCTAGTTGCTAAGGTTCCCATTAGTTGGCACTAGATCTTGAGGTTCCGCGACAAGTTTCATCAATCAACCCTTCGAAACCTGCTCTTTGCAGCTTCTAGCATTGTTTGCCACATCCGGATGTTGGGTTTTATCGCATGTTGGTGATGTTCTTATCATTTTCGGTATTCCGTTTCACCACTCGTTGCTAAGGTTCCCATTAGTTGGCTCTAGATCTTGGGGTTCCATGACAAGTTTCGTCAATCTACCCTTCGAGACCTACACTTTGTAGCTTCTGGAGTTGTTTACCACATCTTGATGTTGGGTTTTATCGCATGTTTGGGAGGTTCTTATCATCTTCGATATTGCATTTCACCACTAGTTGCTAAGGTTCCCATCAGTTGGCACCAGATCTTGGGTTCTGCGACAAGTTTCATCAATTTACCCTTCGACACCTGCACTTTGCAGCTTCTGGAGTTGTTTACCATATCCTGATGTTGGGTGTTTAGCATGTTGGTGACGTTCTTATCATCTTCAGTATTGTGTTTCACCACTAGCTACTAAGGTTCCCATTAGTTGTCACTAGATCGTGGGGTTCCACGACAAGTTTGATCAATCTACCCTTTGAAACTTGCTCTTTACAGCATCTAGGGTTGTTTATCAGATCCTGATGCAACTTGTTGAGGTTCTTATCATCTTTGGTATTGCGTTTCACCACTATTTGCTAAGGCTCTCGTCAGTTGGTAGAAGATCTTTGGTTTCGCGACAAGTTTCGTCAATCTACCCTTCGAAAGCTGCACATTGCAGCTCTTGGGGTTCTTTACCACATCTCGATGTTGGATTTTTTCGCATGTTGGTGACATTCTTACCATCTTTGCTTTTGTGTTTCGCCACTTGTTGCTAAGGTTTCCATCAGTTGGCACCAGATCTTGGGGTTCCGCGACAAGTTTTTTCAATCTACCTTTCGAAATTTGATGTTTGCAGCTACTGGAGTTCTTTACCACATCCGGAAGTTGGGTTTTATCGCATGTTGGTGACTTCTTATCATCTTTGGTATTGCATTTCCCCACTAGTTGCAATGGTTCCCACGGCACTAGATCTTGGGGTTCCATGACAAGTTTCATCAATCTACCATTCGAAACCTGCTCATTATCGCTCTTCGGGTTCTTTACCACATCTTGATGTTGGGTTTTATCACATGTTGGTGACGTTCTTATCATTCTCAGTATTGCGTTTCACCACTATTTGCTAAGGTTCTCTTCAGTTGGTAGAAGATCTTTTGGTTTCGATACAAGTTTCATCAATCTACCCTACGAAGCCTGGTCTTTGCAGCTTCTGGAGTTGTTTAGCACATCCGGATATTGGTTTTTATCTGATGTTGGTGACGTTCTTATCATCTTCGGTATTGCGTTTCACCTCTAGTTGCTAAGGTTCCCATCAGTTCACACTAGATCTTGAGGTTCCGTGACAAGTTTCAACAGTCTACCCATTGAAACCTGCTCTTTGCAGCTTGTGGGGTTATTTACCGCATCTTGAAGTTGGGTTTTATCGCATGTTGGTGACATCCATATCATCTTCGGTATTGCCTTTCACCACTAGTTTCTATGGTTCTGATAAGTTGGCACTAGATCTTGGGGATCCGTGGCAAGTTTCATCAATCTGCCATTTGAAACCTGCTATTTGCGGCTTGTGGGGTTGTTTACCAAATCCTGATTCTGGCTTTTATCACAATTTGGTGACGTTCTTATCAACTTCGGTATTGTGTTTCATGTCTAGTTGCTAAGGTTCCCATCGACTGGCACTAGATCTTGATGTTCCGCGACAAGTTTCATCAATCAACCCTTCGAAACTTGCTCGTTACAGCTTCTAGGGTTGTTTGCCACATCCGGATGTTTCGGTTTTATCACATGTTGGTGATGTTCTTATCATCTTCGATACTGTGTTTCACCACTAGTTACTATGGTTCCCATCAGTTGGCACAGATCTTGGGGTTCCGCACTAGTTTCATTAGTTTACCCTTCGAAACCTGCACTTTGTAGCTTCTGGGGTTGTTTACCACATCCTGATGTTGGGTTTTATTGCATGTTGGTGAGGTTCTTATCATCCTCGGTATTGCGTTTCACCGCTAGTTGCTAAGGTTCCCATAAGTTGGCTCTAGATCTTCGGGTTCCTAGACAAGTTTCATCAATCTATGCTTCGAAACCTGCACATTGCCACTCTTGGGGTTCATTTCACATATTGATGTTGGGTTTTATCGCATGTTGGTGATGTTCTTATCATCTTTGATTTTGCGTTTCACCACTTGTTGCTAAGGTCCCATTTGTTGGCACTAGATCTTGGGGTTCCACGACAATTTTCATCAATCTACCCTTCGAAACCTGCTCTTTGCAGCTTGTGGGGTTGTTTACCACATCCTAATGCACGGTTTTATCGAATGTTGGTGACGTTCTTATCATCATCGGTATTGTGTTTCACCTCTCGTTGATATGATTCCCATCAGTTGGCATTAGATCTTGTGGTTCCGCGACAAGTTTCATCAATCAATCCATCGAAACCTGCTCTTTGCAGCTTTTGGGATTGTTAGCCACATCTGGATGTTGGGTTTTATCGCATGTTGGTGACGTTCTTATCATCTACGGTATTGCATTTCACCAATAGCTGCTAAGGTTCCCATCATTTGGCAATAGATCTTGGGGTTCCGCGACAAGTTTTCATCAATCTACCATCGAAAAGCAGGTATTTGCAGCCTCTGGGGTTCTTTACCAGATCCTGTGTTGGGTTTTATCGCAAGTTGGTGACATTCCTATCATCTTCGGTGTTGCGTTTCACCACTAGTTGCTAATGTTCCCATCAGATGGCTCCAAATCTTGGGGTTCCGCGTGAAGTTTCATCGGTTTACCTTTCAAAACCTGCACTTTGCTTCTTCAGGGGTTGTTTAACACATCCTGATGTTGGGTTTTTTCGCTTGTTGGTGACATTGTTAGCATCTTTGATTTTGTGTTTTACCACTAGTTGCTAAGGTTACCATCAGTTGGCACTAGATCTTGGGGTTCCGCGGTAGTTTCATCAATCTTCCCTTCGAAACCTGCTCTTTGCAACTTGTGGGGTTATTTACCATATCTTGATGTTGGGTGTCATCACATGTTGGTGATGTTCATATCATCTTTGGTATTGCGTTTCACCTCTAGTTGCAATGTTACCATTTATTGGCAATAGATCTTGAGGTATCGTGACAAGTTTCATTAGTCTACTCTTCGAAACCTGCTCTTTGCAGCTTCTGAGGTTGTTTGCCACATTCGGATGTTGGGTTTTCTCGCATGTTGGTGGCATTCATATCATCTTCGGTTTTGCGTTTCACCACTAGTTGCTAAGGTTACCATCAGTTGGCACAACATCTTGGGGTTCTGCGACAAGTTTCATCAATCTACCTTTTGAAACTTTCTCTTTGCAGCTACTAGAGTTGTTTACCAAATCCAGAAGTTGGGTTTTGTCACATGTTGGTGAGGTTCTTATCATCTCCGGTATTCATTTGACCTCTAATTGCTAAGGTTCCCATCAGTTGGCACTAGATCTTGGGGTTTTGCGAGAAGTTTCACCAATCTACCCTTCGAAACCTACTCTTTGTAGCTTCTGGAGTTGTTTACTACATCCGGATGTTGGGTTTTATCGCATGTTGGTGACGTTCTTATCAACTTTGGTATTACGTTTCACCTTTAGTTGCTAAGGTTCCCATCAGTTGGCCCTATATCTTGGGTTCTGCGAGAAGTTTCATCAATCTACCCATCTAAACTTGCTCTTTGCAGCTTGTGGGGTTATTTACCACATCTTGATGTAGGGTTTTATCACATGTTGGTGACGTTCTTATCATCTTCGGTATTGCATTTCACCACTAGTTGCTACGGTTCCCATCAGTTGGCACTAGATCTTGGGGTTCCGCAACAAGTTTCTTCAATCTGCCCTTCGAAACCTGCTCTTTGCAGCTTCTGGGGTTGTTTGCCACATCCGGATGTTGGGTTTTATCTCATGTTGGTGACATTTTTATCATCTTCGGTGTCGCGTTTCACCACTAGCTGCTAAGGTTCCCATCAATTGGCACTAGATCTTGGGGTTCCACGACAAGTTTGATCAATCTACCATTTGAAACCAGGTCTTTACAACTTCTGGGGTTATTTACCAGATCCTTATGTTGGGTTTTATCGCATGTTGGTGACGTTCTTATCATCTTAGGTATTGTGTTTCACCCCTAGTTGCTAAGGTTCCCATCAATTAGCTCCAGATATTGGGGTTCCGCGACAACTTTCTTGAGTTTGCCCTTCGAAACCTGCACTTTGTAGCTTCAGGGGTTGTTTAGCACATCCTGATGTTGGGTTTTTTCGCATGTTGGTGACATTGTTATCATCTTCGGTATTGCGTTTCACCACTAGTTGCTAAGGCTCCTATTAGTTGGCACTAAATCTTGGGGTCCCACGGCAAGTTACATCAATCTTCCCTTCGAAACCTGCTCTTTGTAGCTTGTGGGATTATTTACGACAGCTTGATGTTGGGTTTTATCGCATGTTGGTGACGTTCTTATCATCCTCGTATTGTGTTTTACCACTAGTTGCTAAGGTTCCCATCAGTTGGCACTAGATCTTGGGGTTCTGTGACAATTTTCATCAATCTACCCAACGAAACCTGCTCTTTGCAGCTTCTGGGGTTGTCTGCCACATCTGGATGTTGGGTTTTATCGCATGTTGGTGGCGTTCTTATCATCTTCGGTATTGCATTTCACCACTAGCTGCTAATGTTACCATCAGTTGGCACTAGATCTTGTGGTTCTTTGACAAGTTTCATGAATCAACCCTTCGAAACCTACTCTTTGTAGCTTCTGTGTTAATTTGCCACATCTGGATGTTGGGTTTTATCGCATGTTGGTGACATTCTTATCATCTTCAGTATTGTGTTTCATCACTTGCTGCTAAGGTTCCCATCAGTTGGCACTAGATCTTGGGGTTCCGCGACAAGTTTCATCAATCTACCTTTTGAAACCTACGCTTTGTAGCTACTGGAGTTGTTTACTAGATCCAGATGTTGGGTTTTGTCGCATGTTGGTGACGTTCCTGTCATCTTCGGTATTCGTTTGACCTCTAGTTGCTATGGTTCCCATCGGTTGGCACTAGATCTTGGGGTTCCGCGACATGTTTAATCAATCTAACCCTTCGAAACCTACTCTTTGCAGCTTCTGGAGTTGTTTGCCACATCCAAGGTTCACATCAGTTGGCCCCAGATCTTGGGGTTCGTGACATGTTTCATGAATCTACTGATCAAAACCTGCTCTTTGCAGCTTGTGGGGTCATTTATCACATCTTGATGTTGGGTTTTATCACATGTTGGTGACGTTCTTATCGTCTTTAGTATTGCGTTTCACCTCTAGTTGCTAAGGTTCCAATCAATTGGCACTAGATCTTGGGGTTCCGCGAGAAGTTTCACCAATCTGCCCTTCGAAACCTGCTCTTTGCAGCTGGTGGGGTTGTTGACCACATCTTGATGCTGGGTTTTATTGCATGCTGGTGACGTTCTTATCATCTTCGGTATTGTGTTTCACATCTTGTTGCTAAGGTTCCCATCAATTGGCACTAGATCTTGGGGTTCCGCGACAACTTTCATCAATCTACCTTTTGAAACCTGCGCTTGGCAGCTACTGGAGTTGTTTACCAGATCCAGATGTTGGGTTTTGTCGCATGTTGGTGACGTTCCTATCATCTTCAGTATTCATTTGACCTCTAGTTGCTATGGTTCCTTTCGGTTGGCACTAGATCTTTGGGGTTCCGCAACAAGTTTCAACAATCTACCCTTCGAAACCTGCTCTTTGCAGCTTCTAGAGTTGTTTACCACATCCTGATGTTGGGTTTTATCTTATGTTGGTGACATTCTTATCATCTTCGGTATTGTGTTTCACCTCTAGTTGCCAAGGTTCCCATCAGTTGGCCCCAGATCTTGGGGTTCGTGACAAGTTTCATGAATCTACTTATCAAAACCTGCTCTTTGCTGCTTGTGGGGTCATTTATCACATCTTGATGTTGGGTTTTATCACATGTTGGTGACGTTCTTATCGTCTTTAGTATTGCGTTTCACCTCTAGTTGCTAAGGTTCCAATCAGTTGGCACTAGATCTTGGGGTTCCGGGAGAAGTTTCATCAATCTGCCCTTCGAAACCTGCTCTTTGCAGCTGGTGGGGTGTTGACCACATCCTGATGCTGGGTTTTATCGCATGTTGGTGACGTTCTTATCATCTTCGGTATTGCGTTTCATGTCTAGTTGATAAGGTTCCCATCAATTGGCACTAAATCTTGAGGTTCCGCGACAAGTTTCATCAATCAACCCTTCCAAACCTACTCTTTGTAGCTTTTCGGGTTGTTGGCCACATCCGGATGTGGGGTTGTATCGCACGTTGCTGACATTCTTATTATTTTAGGTATTGCGTTTCACCACTAGTTGCTAAGGTTCACATCAGTTGGCTCCAGATCTTGGTGTTCCACGACAATTTTCATTAGTTTACCCTTCGAAACCTGCACTTTGCAGCTTCAGCGGTTGTTTACCACATCCTGATGTTGGTTTTTTTTTTGCATGTTGGTGACATTGTTAACATCGTCGGTATTGCATTTCACCACTAGTTGCTAAGGCTCCTATCGGTTGGCACTAGATCTTGGGGTTCCGCATCAAGTTACATCAATCTTCCCTTCGAAACCTGCTCTTTGCAGCTTGTGGGATTATTTACAACATCTTGATGTTGGGCTTTATCGCATGTTGGTGACGTTCTTATCATCCTCGGTATTGTGTTTTACCACTAGTTGCTAAGGTTCCCATCATTTGGCACTAGATCTTGGGGTTCCGCGACAATTTTCATCAATCTACCCGTCGAAACCTGCTCTTTGCAGCTTCTGGGGTTGTCTGCCACATCTGGATGTTGGGTTTTATCGCATGTTGGTGACGTTCTTATCATCTTCGGTATTGCATTTCACCACTAGCTGCTAAGGTTACCGTCGTTGGCACTAGATCTTGTGGTTCTTTGACAAGTTTCATGAATCAACCCTTCGAAACCTACTCTTTGCAGCTTCTGTGTTAATTTGCCACATCTAGATGTTGGGTTCTATCGCATGTTGGTGACATTCTTATCATCTTTAGTATTGCATTTCATCACTAGCTGCTAAGGTTCCCATCAGTTGGCACAAGATCTTGGGGTTCCGCGACAAGTTTCATTAATCTACCTTTTGAAACCTGCACTTTGTAGCTATTGCAGTTGTTTACCAGATCCAGATGTTGAGTCTTGTCGCATGTTGGTGACGTTCCTGTCATCTTCGGTATTCGTTTGACCTCTAGTTGCTATGGTTCCCATTGTTGGCACTTGATCTTGGGGTTCCGTGACACGTTCGTCAATCTACCCTTTGAAACCTACTCTTTGCAGCTTCTGGAGTTGTTTACTACATCTCTGATGTTGGGTTTTATCTATGTTGGTGACATTCTTATCATCTTCAGTATTGCGTTTCACCTGTAGTTGCCAAGGTTCCCATCAGTTGGCCCCAGATCTTAGGGTTCGTGACAAGTTTCATGAATCTACTTATCAAAACCCATTGTTTGTAGCTTGTGGGGTTATTTATGACATCTTGATGTTGGGTTTTATCACATGTTGGTGACGTTCTTATCATCTTCAGTATTGCGTTTCATCTCTAGTTGCTAAGGTTCCGATCAATTGGCACTAGATCTTGGGGTTCCGCGAGAAGTTTCATCAATCTGCCCTTCGAACCTGCTCTTTGCAGCTGGTGGGGTTGTTGACCACATCTTGATGCTGGTTTTATCGCATGTTGGTGATGTTGTTATCATCTTCGGTATTGTGTTTCACCACTAGTTGCTAAGGTTCTGATCAGTTGGCACTAGATCTTGGGGTTCCGCGACAGGTTTCATCAATCACCCTTCGAAACCTACCTTTTGCAGTTTCTGGGGTGGTTTGCCACATTTGGATGTTGGGTTTTATTGCATGTTAGTGACGTTCATATATCATCTTTGGTATTGCGTTGCACCTCTAGATGCTAAGGTTCCCATCAGTTGGCACTAGATCTTGAGGTTCCGCCACAAGTTTCATCAATCTACCCTTCGAAACCTGCTCTTTGCAGCTTTTGGAGTTGTTTACCACATCCTGATGTTGGATTTTATCTTATGTTGGTGACATTCTTATCATCTTCGGTATTGCGTTCACCTCTAGTGCCAAGGTTCCCATCAGTTGGCCCCAGATCTTGGGGTTCGTGACAAGTTTCATGAATCTACTAATCAAAAAACCCGCTGTTTGTAGCTTGTGGGGTTATTTATCACATCTTGATGTTGGGTTTTATCACATGTTGGTGACGTTCTTATCGTCTTCAGTGTTGCGTTTCACCTCTAGTTGCTAAGGTTCCGATCAATTGGCACTAGATCTTGGGATTCCGCAAGAAGTTTCATCAATCTGCCCTTCAAAACCTGCCCTTTGCAGCTGGTGGGGTTGTTGACCACATCTTGATGCTAGGTTTTATCGCATGTTGGTGATGTTCTTATCATCTTCGGTATTGCGGTTCACGTCTAGTTGCTAAGGTTCCCATTAGTTGGCACTAGATCTTGAGGTCCGCGACAAGTTTCATCAATCAACCCTTTCAAACCTGCTCTTTGTAGCTTTTCGGATTGTAGGCCACATCCAGATGTTGGGTTGTATCGCACGTTGCTGACATTCTTATTATCTTAGGTATTTGCATTCACCCACTAGTTGCTAAGGTTCACCATCAGTTGGCTCCAGATCTTGTGTTCTGCGACAATTTTCATAGTTTACCCTTCGAAACCTGCACTTTGCAGCTTCAGGGGTTGTTTACCACATCCTGATGTTTGTTTTTTTTGCATGTTGGTGACGTTATCATCTTCGGTATTGCATTTCACCACTAGCTGCTAAGTTCCCATCATTTGGCATTAGATCTTGGGGTTCTGCCATAAGTTTCATGAATCTTCCCTTCGAAACCTGCTCTTTGCAGATTGTGGGGGTTATTTACCACATCTTGATGTTGGGTTTTCTCGCTTGTGGTTGACGTTCCTATCATCATCGGTATTGCGTTTCACCTCTTGTTGCTAAGGTTCCCATCAGTTGGCACTGGATCTTGAGGTTCCGCGACAAGTTTCATCAATCTACGACTTCGAAACCTGCACTTTGCGGCTTCTAGGGTTGTTTGCCACATCTGGATGTTGGGTTTTATCGCATGTTTGTGGCGTTCTTATCATCTTCGGTTTTGCGTTTCGCCACCAGTTGATAAGGTTCCCATCAGTTGGCACAGAGATCTTGGGGTTTCGCGACAAGTTTCATCAATCTACCTTTTGAAACCTGCTCTGTAGCTACTAGAGTTGTTTACTAGATCTGGAGGTTGGGTTTTGTCGCATGTTGGTGACATTCGCATCATCTTTGGTATTCGTTTGACTTCTAGTTGCTAAGGTTCCATCAGTTGGCACTAGATGGTTGGGGTTTCCGCAACAAGTTTCATCAATCTACCCATCAAAACTTGCACTTTGCAGCTTTTGGGGTTGTTTACCACATCTTGTTGGGTTTTAAACGGATGTTGGTGAGGTTCTTATCATCTTCGATATTGCGTTTCACCACTAGTTGCTAAGGTTCCTATCGGTTGGCATGAGATCTTTGGGTTCCACGACAAGTTTCATCAATCTACCCTTCGAATCCTACACATTGCCACTCCTAGGGTTCTCTTCCACATCTTGATGTTGGGTTTTATCGCATGTGTGTCATCTTATTCTAGTATTGCGTTCACCATTAGTTGCTAAGGTTCCATCAGTTGGTCTGGATCTTGGGTTCCGGACAAGTTTTCAAGATTTACCCTTCGAAACCTGTATTTTACAGCTTCAAGGGTTTTTACCACATCCTGATGTTGGGTTTTATCGCATGTTGGGACGTTGTTATCATCTTCGATATTGCATTTCACACTAGTTGCTAAGGTTCCCATCAGTTGGCACTAGATCTTGGGTTCCATGGCAAGTTTCATCAATCTTCCCTGTGAAACCTACTGTTCGCAACTTGGGGGTTATTTACCACATCTTGAATGTTGGTTTTATCGCATGTTGGTGACGTTCATATCATCTTTAGTATTGCATTTCACCTGTAGTTGCTAAGGTTCCCATCAGTTGGCACTAGATGTTGGGGTTCGCGACAAGTTTTATCAGTCTACCCTTCGAAACCTGCACATTGCCACTCTTGGGGTTCTTTTCCACATCTTGATGTTGGGTTTTAATCGCAAGTTGGTGACGTTCTTATTATCTTCGGTATTGCGTTCACCACTAGTTGCAAAGTCCCATTAGTTGGGCACAACATCTTTGGGGTTCTGTGACAATTTCATCAGTTTACCCTCGAAACCTGCACTTTGTAGCTTTTGGAGTGTTTACCACATCCTGATGTTGGGTTTTATTCATGTTGGTGACGTTCTTATCATCTTCATATTGCAATTTCACCACTAGTTGCAAAGGTTCTCATAAGGGTTGGCACTAGATCTTGGGGTTTCTTCGACAAGTTTCATTAATCTAACCCTTCAAAACCTGCACATTGCTGCTCTTGGGGTTCTTTGCCACTTCTTGATGTTGCGTTTTAAACCACTAGTGCTAAGGTTCCCATCAGGCACTAGATCTTGGGTTTCGGCGATAAATTATCCATCAAGTCTACACTTTGAAACTTGCCTGTGCGGCTTGAGGGTTGTTTACCACATCCTGATGCTGGTTTATCGCATGTTGTGAAACTGTTCTTATCATCATCGTATTCGTTTCACCTCTAGTGCAATGGTTCACATTAGCGTGGCTCTAGATCTTGGGGTTCCGCGACAAGATTCATCAATCTAGCCATCAAAACCTGCTCTTCGCAGCTTCTGGGGTTATTTACAGCATCTTGATGTTGGTTTTAACTCATGTGGAGACATTCTATCATCTTCGGTATTCGTTTCACCTCTAGTTTGCTAAGGTTCTCATGCAGTTGGCACTAGATCTTAGGTTCCACAACAAGTTTCATCAACTACCATCGAAACCCTACTTTTGCAGCTTGTGGGTTATTTACCACCCTCTAATGTTGGTTTTTATCACCATATTGGAGACATTCTCATCATCTTCGGTATGCGTTTCACCACTAAGTTGCTAAGTTCCCATTAGTTGGCTCTACATCTTGGGGTTCCGCGACATGTTTCATCAATTTACCCTTCGAAACCTGCACCTTGCAGCTTTTGGGGTTGTTTACCACATCCTGATGTTGGTTTATATTGCATGTTGAAACATTCTTATCATCTTTGGTATTGCGTTTCCCACTAGTTGCTAAGGTTCCCATTAGTTGGCTCTAGATCTTGCGGTTCTGCGACATCGTTTTCATCAGTTTACCCTTCGAAACCTGCACTTTGCAGCTTTTGGGGTTGTTTACCACATCCTGATGTGGGGTTTTAATTGCATGCTGGTAACGTTCTTACTCTTCGTATTGCGTTTCACCACTAGTTGCTAAGGTCCCATTAGTTGCACTAGATCTTGGGCTTCTGCGACAAGTTTGATCAATCTGCTTCAAAAACCTGCTCTTTGCCAGCTTGTTGGGTTGTTACACTCCAATGCTGGCTTCGCTGTTCGTGTGTTCTTATGTCTTCGATATGCATTTCACCACTAGTTGTAGGTTCCATCAGTTGGCACAAGACTTGGGTCGCCGCATCAATGTACCTTTGAAACCTAACTCTTGTAGGTACTGAGTTTTTTACTAGATCCGAAGTGGGTATTGCTCGCTATTACGACGTTCATCACTTCGATATTCGCTTCAACTCATGCTATGGTTCACCATAGTTGGCCTAGATCTGGGGTCCGTACCAATCATCAACTACCCATCGAGACCTGCTTCAAGCTTTGGGATGTACACACATCTGACATGGGTTATCACATGTTCTGATGTTTCTTATCCTCTTCGGTATGCATTTCACGTCTAGTTGCTAAGGTCCCATCAGTTGGCGACTAGATCTAGAGGTTCTGTGACAAGTTTCAATCAATCACCCTTCAAGACCTGCTCTTTTGCAGCTTGTTGGACTTGTTTGCCACATCCTGATGCTGGGTTTTTTATCACATCAGTTACGGGTGACGTATCCTTCATCTTCTTTTAGGTTGTCGTTTCACCTCTAGTTGCTAAGGTACCATCATGTTGAGGCATCTAGATCTTGGGGGCTTTGGCAAAAACAAGTTTTTCATCAATCCACTTTTTGAACCCTGCACTTCAGCAGCTTCTCTGGAGTTGCTTCACCACATCCCTGATGATAGCGGTTCAACTCTTGTTGTGAGGGGTTCTATCATCTTCAGTATTGCATTTCACACTAGTTGCTAAGGTTCCCATAGTTGAGCTACTCGAAATCTTGGCCTGTGACAAAGTTTCACCATAAATGTACCCTTCAAAACCTGCACTTTCGCCAGAGACAATCAGCTTCCGGGGGATTGTTTACCACATGTGGATATGGGTTTCAGACGCGGTGTTCCAACTCTTGTTGGTGAGGGGTTCTTATCATCTTCGGTATTGCATTTCACCACTAGTTGCTAAGGTTCCCATTAGTTGGCTCTAGATCTTGGGGCTCCGATGTGACCAAGTTTCGTAAATGTACCTTCCGAACATCCTGCCAACTTCTGCAGCTTCTGGGGTTGTTTACCACATCCTGATGATGGGTATTTTAACACTTGTTGGTGAGCCGTTCTTATCATCTTCGGAACCAAGCACACATATATTGCGTGTTCACCCCACTAGTTGCCTCGAAGGTTCCCTCCCATCAGTTGGCCCCAGGTCTCTCGCGGTCCACGAGAAGTTTCATCAATCTACCATCGAGACACTACTCTTCAGCTTGCGGGGTTACTTACCACATCTTGATGTTGGGGATTTATCACATGTTGGTGGATGTTGTTATCATCTTCGACGGTTTGTAGTCCAGTTCACCACTAGTTGCTAAGTGTCTCGCTATCATTTTGGCACTAGATCTTGGGTTTCCACGCGACAGGTTTCATCCCAATCAACCCTTCGATAAGCCCTACCTTTTGCAGTTCTAGGGTGTTTTGCCACATCTGGGATGTTGGGTTTAGTCCTATCCGCTCCATAATTAAAAGTGACGAAAAAACCTTCACATGAACTCTATCATATCTCATTGGGTATTGCGTATGCACCCCCCCCCGTCCTAAGAAATGCTAAGGACATCCAGTCCCATGGCACTAGATCTGCTTCAGAACGTTCCCCCGCCACAAAAGTTTCATCAATCTACCCTTCGTCGAAACCTGCTCTTTGCAGCAGCGTTGTGCTCTCTGGGTTCCGTGTGTTATTAGGGTTTTCTCCTCGCATGTTGCTGACGTTCGCAGTTATCATCTTCGGTTTCGCATGTCACCACAGCCTGCTAACCCGATACCCATAAAATTAAACAACAACCAGTAAGTGACACAAGATCTTGGGGTTCCACAACAAGTTTCATCAATCTACCTTTTGAAACCTACTCTTTGTAGTAGGCTATTGGACGTATGTGTTACCAGATTCCGGAAGTTGGGTACAATTGTCGCATGTTACTCGGTGACGTTCTTATCACTTCGGTATTTTCGTGTTAACCTCTACTTGCTATACAGGTTCCCATCAAGTTGGCAGTAGATCTTGGCGGTTCCACGACAAGTTTCATTCAATGTATCCCTTCGAAACCTGCTCTTTGCAGCTTCTGGAGTTGTTTTAGCACATTATTCTTCAGATGTTGGGTTTTATTTTCTTGATTATTTCTTATCTTGGAGACGTTCTTGGGGTATCATCTTGGTATTGCGTTTACCTCTTGTTGCTATGGTTCCCATCCAAGGGATTGGCACACTATCTTGGGGTTCCATGACAAGTTTTCATCAATCTACCCCATCAAACTTGCTCTTATGCAGCTTGTGGGGGGTTATTTACCACATCTTGATGTTGGAGTTTATTTATCTTATGTTGGGTGACATTCTTATCATCTTCTCAGTATTTCGTTCTCCCACTAGTTGCTAAGGTTCGATCAGTTGCACTAGATTCTGGGGTTCCATGACAAGTTTGATCAATCTGCCCTTGGAAACCCTGCTCTTGTGCAACTTGTGGCGTTTGTTTTATCACATCCTGATGTTGGGTTTATCAACGAATCAACATGTTACAAGGTGACGTTCTTTTCATCTTCGGCAATGCGTTCACGTCTACGTGCTAAGGTTCCCATCAGTTAGGCACTAGATCTTGAGGTTTCGCGACAAGTTTCATCAATCAACCCTTCAAAAACCTGCTCTTTTGTAGCTCTAGGGATTGTTTGCCAACATCGATGTTGGTTTTATCTCATGTTGGTGACATTCTTATTATCTTAGGTATGGCGTTTCACCACTAGTTGCTAAGTTTCGCATTAGTCTGGCCCTGATCACTTGGTGTTCCCGACACAAGTCTTCATGCAGTGTCACAGCTTCGAAACCAGCAGCTTGCAACTCCTGGGTTGCGTACCACCATCCTGATGTTGGTTCTTTATACCGCACAACATGCTCGGGTATGATGTTCTTATCATCTGTCCGGTATGCCATCTTCTTCACCACTAGTTGCTTAAGGTTCCCATTAGTTGGCTCTAGATCTTGCGGTCTCCGTGACAGGTTTCGTAAATCTACCCTTCGAAACTTGCCACTTTGGCAGCTGTCTGGTTGTTTACCACATCCCGTAATAATCCTTATTTTTTTAATGCTTGTTGTGAGGTTCTTTAATCATCTTCGGGCATTGCATATTTCACCCACTAGCTGCTAAGTTTTCCCATAGTTCTGCAAATAGATCTTGGGCGTTCCGCCGACAAGTTTCAATCAATTACTACCTCAAAACCTGCACATTGCCTCTCTTAGCGGGCTTCTCTTTTCACAATCCGTGATGCCTTCGGGTTTCTATTCACATGTTTATTGAACATTTTTATCATCTTTGGTTTTGCGTTTCACGCACTAGTTGCCAAGTTCCATCTTCTGCACCAGAACTTAGGTTTCCGCAACAAGTTTCATCAAACTCAGTCCTTTTGAAAAACTGCATTCCTTTGCATCTACTGGAGGTTGATTTACCAAGAATCCAGTAGTGGGCTTTTGTCGAATTGTTAAGTTGACATTCTTAATCATCGTTTTAGTATTTCATTTGACCTTTCTAGTTGCTATGGCTTCCCATCAGTTTGTGCACTAGATCTTGGAGTTACTGGCGACAATTTCATCAATCTTCACCTTTCGAACAACCTCCTCTTTGCAGGCTTCTGAAGTTGTTTATCGACAATCCAGATGTTGGTTTTATCTTATGGCTTGGTGAGGTTCTTATCATCTTTGGTATTGCGTTTCAACCTCTAGTTGCTAAGGCTGTACCCATCAGGTTCAAGCCCCAATATATCTGAGCTAAAAGTACCAGACTGGGGATTTGCTTTGCCGCGAAACCGGAGAGCGAAGTTTCATTCACCATAACACCCTTTGGCCAGACTACCTGGGGGTTTGATGTGCCACATGTCCCGATGAGTATGAGCGTTTTACTTGCCGATGTTGGTGAAGTCTCTATCGATCACACAGTATGGTACTCATTTGGACCTCAAGTTGCAAAGGTTACACCATCGAGTTTTTTGAGGCTTCCAGTAGACATCGCGTTCCATTAGTTGCACCAGATCTTGGGTTCCGCGACACAAGTGTCGGCTCAATGCGTACCAAGCGAAACCAGAACTTATGCAACCTTCTGGGGTTAGTTTCCACCACATCCTAATCTTGGTCCTTTAATCGCACTTGTCACAGGTACTTCTCATCTGTCTCGTTCGATGTACTCATATCACCACATAATTGCTAAGCCCCGTCTACACCTTCACTTAGCTTATGCAACTAGATCTTGAGCTCTTCTCGCAAGCCAAGTTCATCGATATCATAACCCTTCGAAACCATTGCTCACTTATGTAGCTTCTGGGTCTGTCCTAGCTCATCTTGATGTTGGGACTTATCCGCTTTTTCGAGGAACGTTCGAATTCATCCTCGGTGTGTGTGCGTTTTCACCATCTAGTTGGTAAGGATCCAATCAAATTAACTAGATCTCAGCCTTGTTCCGGAAGGAACAACTTTTCCAACACTCTACCCCTTAGAAATCTGCCTTGCAGCTTTTGGGTTTGTTTGCCACATCCGGATGTTCGCGGTTTTACCTATTGTCGTGACGTTCTTATCATCTTCGATTACTGCGTTCAACCACTAGTTTGCTACGGTTCCCATCAGTTGGCACTAGATCTTGGGGCTTCCACAACAAGTTTCATCAATCTACTCTTCAAAAACTTTGCTCTTTGAGCCTCTCTTGGGTTGTTTACCACATACGCCGGCATGTGGTTTATCGCAATGTTTGGTTGACGTTCTTATTCTGTCTTCCGGTGAGTGCGTTTTAACCATTAAGCTGTTAACGGTTCCCATAGTTCAGTTGGCACTAGATCTTGGAGTTCCGCGGATAAGTGTCGTCATCTACCCAATTGAAACCATACAACTTTGCCAACTTTTGGGTGGGTTTAGCGTTTACCACAATACGTTCCGTAATGTTGCGGTTTTATCACATGTCGTTGATGTTCTTTCACTCTTTCGATATTCCGTTTCACCACATGTTGCTAAGGGTTCCATCAGTTGCACTAGATCTTAGGGTTCCGCCGACACAGTGTCGTCAAATCTAGTAATCAAAACCGAGTACTTTGCTAACTTGTCTGGGGTAGTTTTACCACATCCTGATGTTGGTTTTATGCATGTTGGTGACTTGCTTATTGTCTCCGGTATTGCCGTTTCACCACTATCTGCTAAAGGTTCCATCAGTTTGCACTAGATCTAGGGCTTCTGCCGAACAAGATTCATTCAATCCTACCCTTCGAAAAACCTGCCCTTTCCAGCTTCTGGGTTGATTTGCTCATCTTGATGTTGGGATTTATCTGCTTGTTAGGGGATGTTCAAATCATCATGGACGTATTGCATGTTCACCACTAAGTTGCAAGGTTTCCATCAGTTGCCACCAGATTCTTATTGGGGACGTTCCCACGACAAGTTTCAACGCATCTGACGCTTCGAAAACTGCTCTCTCTCAGCTTCTATGGGTTCTGTTTGCTGCCACATACGCATGTGGGTTTTAGTCGTATGTTTTTTGTGACATTCTTATCGTGTCTCTTCGTATGGCGTATCACGACTAGGCTGGCCAAGGTTTCCCATCAGTTGCCGACCACAGATCTTGGAGGTTCCGTACAAGTGGTCATCAGCTTACCAATCAAACCCTTACTACTATGCAACTCTGGTGGTAGTTTACCACCAATCGCTTGAATGGTTGGTTTTATCGCATAGTTGGTACGTTCTATATCCACTCTTGATATTCCGTATTCACCACATGTCGCTAAGCTTTCCCATCAGTTGCAAACCAGATCTTAGGGTCCTCTTCTCGCAACGTGTCGTGAAACTCTACCAATCGAAACAGCACTTGCAACTTCTTAGCGTTAGTTTACGAGCATGCTTGATGTCTGGTTTTATCACACGTCGGTTGAGATGTCTTATCATCTTCGGTATTCGCATTCCACCCGCATGTTGCTAATTTCCATCAGTTGGCACCAGATCTTGGGGTTCCGCAACAAGTGTCATGAATCTACAATCGAAACCAGCACAAATTTCAACTTCTAGGTAGTTACCCAGCATTCTTTGATGTTTAGGGTTTTATCACACGTCGGTGATTTTCCTATCATCTGTCTGGTAATTCCGTTCCACCTTCATGGTTGCTAAGGCTTCCATCAAGTTGCACTACATCTTAGGTTAAGTGCTATCCCCTCCGCAAACAAGTTTCATCAATCTATTGCTAATTCAAAAACCGCTCTTATCGCATTCTTTTTCTTGTGGCGCTGGTTACCACATACGCATGTATGGGTTTACGCATTTTGTGACGTTTTTCCTATCGTTTCTTCGATATTGCGTGTCGCCCACTAGCTGCCAAGGTTCCCATGAGTTGCACCAGATCTTTGGGTGTTCCGCAAAAGTTCGTTAGAACATCTCCCCCAGATCAAAATACTGCACTTTGCAAATTTATTAGACGTAGTTTACCACTTCCTGATGTCAGGTTTCCTCGCATGTTGGTAACATTCCGTATCAGTTCTTCGATTGCGTTTCACGGTATAGATGCTATTTTCCCATCAGTTGGCAGCAAGATTCTTATGTGAGTCTTCCGTGGAACCAAGCCATAAGCTATATCTACCCTTTAAACCTGTTGTTTGCAGCTTATGCGTTGGTTGTCTTTGCCACATGCTGGATGTTGGTTTTACTGCTGGGTGTACATTCTTATCATTCTTCGGTATTGCATGTTCAACAATCTAGTTGCATAGGGTGCCCATCACATTGTTGGCACTAAGATCTTGGCATGTTCTGAAGACAAGTTTCATTCAAGTACTGGACCTATTATAACCTAAGGCTTTGCAGCTTCTAGGGTTGTTCAGCAACACTCCAGATGGTGGGTTTCATCGCAATGTTGGTGACATCTGTCATCTTCGCGTTTTTGTGAGTTAACCACTAGCGCTAAGTGTTCCATTAGTTGGCCCAAGATCTTGCGGTCACAACAAGTCTTTCATCTAGCTATTCCGTTCGACAACCTATTGTTCGTTACAGCGTTTGGGGGTTGTTTACCAGATCCTGATGTTTGGTTTGTCCACATGTATTGGGTGAGCCGTTGCTGAAATTCTTATCATCCTCCGGGCGATTGCGTTTCACCACCCATTACTAGCTAATTCCACGTACCGTTGGAATACCGATGTCTGCGGGTCCGAGACAAGTTTCATCAGATCTACCCTTCGAAACCGCTTCTTTGCAAGCTTCTGGGTTGTTTACGCACATTGTCAGAACTGATGTTGGGATTTATCGCTTGGTTGGGCTGAGAGCGACATATCCATTCACTCGCCGCATTGCATTCACCACTAGCTCTAATGTTCCATTAGTTGCACTAACATCTGGGGTTGCTGCACGAACAAGTTTCCCTTGAATCAACCCATTTGAAACTATGCAACTTTGCATACCTGTGATGCTTTACACATCTTAATAGATTGCGGTTTTTTCGCTTGTACCGGGAATTCTGTTAATCGATATTTGTATTGCATTTCACCACTTAGTTTGCTTAAGGTTCCTGTCTTTTAGTAGAGTATGAGAATCTTTTCGCGAGGTTCCTAAGGACAGTTACATCAACTCTACTACTTTGAAAACTGCATCTGTTGCAGCTCTAGGTTGTTCTAGCACATCTTCCGACTGCGGGATTTATCGCTTGTTTGGGCACATATGCGATGTCATCCTCGCTTATTGTGTTTCACCACAGTTGCTTAAGGTTTACCGATCAGTTGGCAACTACTCGTTGGTCATAGCAACAAGTATTTCATCAATTCAACCCTTTGCGGAATGACGTAGCACTTTGCAGCTTTTGGGGCAGTTGTACCACATCTGATGTTGGGTTTTATCGCATGTCCCGTGACGCCTCTTATCACCTTGTATTGTCGTTTCACCACTAGTTGCAAGGTTCCCATTCAATTGGCAACTAGACTCTTGGTAGTGTCCCGCGACAGGTTTCATCAATCACGCATCGAAAACCTGCATCTTTTAATGATGTGGGTTAAATTTCAACAACCATCTTAATACTTGGGTTTTAATCACATTTGTGACGTTCTTATTCACTTCAGTATTGCGTTTCACCACAAGTGCTTATAGTGGCATCCCCATCAGTTGCACCAGAGTCTTGGTAAGTTCTGCGACAGATGCTTTTTCCTCAGTTACCCACCGAAACTGCACTGTATGCAGCTTCTAGGCGCTTGATTATCACATCCTATGTGGTTTATCGCATTGGACGTTCTTATATCATCTCGCATATGCGCTATTCACCACTTGTTGCTAAGTTTCCCATAGTTGCACAAGATTTTTGGGAGTTTTGCGAGACTAAGTTGAATACCATCTCCCGTTGCATAAACCTGCAGTTTGCAGCTTCTGGGGTTGTTGCACACCCGCGACCCCGTGTTTTTTTACCTACTTGTACGGTGGACATCTTATCAAGTCTTCGGAATGTCGCGCCTGTACCACTAGTTGCTAAAGTTCCCATCAGTTGGGCACTCACATTTTGGGGTATCACCGCAAGACAAGTTATCAGTCTACCAGATCAAAACCTGTACTTTGCAACTTACACGGGCGGAACCCCTGAGAGGTAGTTACCCAACAATCTTTGATGTTTGCGTTCCGATGCATGTTGGTGATGTTCCTATCATCTCGGTTATCTGCGTTTCCACACATAGTTGGCATAAGGTTCCCGATCAGTTGTCACTAGATCAGTGCCAGTAGAGCCGATTCTTGATACAACTATTCAACAAATCTACCCTCTCGAAACTGCTGAGTTTGCAGCTTCTGGTTTATTATCTGCTACAGTTCCGGCTTATGTTGGGTTTACTGCTTGTTGGTGACATTCTCATCCATCTCTGTCGACCTTTTCTTAATCCCTTTGTCTTGTATACCGTTTCACCACTAGTTGCTTGAAGGGGTTTCCCAGTCAGGTTGGCAGTTAGATTCTTGGGTTCCGCCAAACAAAAGTTTTATGCAATGCTAGCCATCGCAAACCTACTCTTTGTAGCCGTCGGGTTATACGACATTTTAAATCGTTGGTTTATCGCATTTACGTGAGCGTTACTTACCATCTTTCGAGTTGTTGTGTTTCACCACTAAGTTGCTGAGTGTTCCCACAGTTCGCACCTCAGATCTGGGGTTCTACAGAAGATGCCGGACAACGTCCTTCATCAGTCTAACCCATTGAAAGTGCACTTGCAACTTTTCGGTCGTGAGGACCACATTTCTGTCGCATCTTTGTCATTTATCGCATGTTTGTGACATATCTATCATCATCATGTATTGGTTCTTCACCACTGTTGCTAATGGTTCCCACACTTGACAGTGAAACTTTTGGTTCCGCAATAAGTTTCAACAACTTCATACCTTTCGCAAAACCGCTGTTTGCAGATTATCTATGGCGCGTCAGTGCACATCTTAGATGTGGGTTTATCTACTACTGTTCTGACACTCCTTTCAGTTCGGTATTGCGTATTCACCACTAGTTGCTATGGTTTCTCAATTCCAGTTGGCGCTAAATCTTTGGTGAGCAGTTCCGCAACAAGTTTCATCAACTACCTCAAACCTCTGTCTTGCAGCTCCGGGTTGATGCACATCCACAATGTTGTTTTATTGCTAGTAGTAAGATCATTCTTATTTCTATTTCTTTTCAGTGTTGCGGTTTCACCATTATTGCAATGTCCATCGTTCGGCACTAGATCTTGTTGCAACACTGTTATCAATCTACCCTTCTAAAACCTGCTCTTTGCAGCTCTGAGGGTTGTTTACCACATGCCGGATGTCTGTGGTTTCATCGCAGTATCGTACTTTTCTTATTCGATCTTTTGGTCTACTTCGCGTCATTCACCCCAAATAGTTACCTAGCTTGGTACCCACGTTGCACTAGAATATCTATGTTCCTGCACAGTATGATCAATCAACCCTCTCGAAACCTGTCCTTGCAGCTCCTCGGTTTGATTAACCACACCTCCGCGAATGTTTGGCTTTCTTCATCTCCAATGATTAGTAGACGTTCTAATCATACTGTCAGTATTGCGTTTCACCACTAGCTGCTTATGTTCCCCACCAGTTTGGCACTTAATCGTTGGAGTTTTTTTGCACGAGTGTGCTTCATCATATACACGCTTTCTTAGAGAACCCTACTCTTTGTGCAGCGTGCAGGTTGGTTTTACCACAATCCGCACCTGTGTTGGGTTTCATCGCACATATGTCGTTTACGTGTTTATCCATCCTTCAGCTATTTTGTTTCACCACTAGTTCTAATGTCCCAATGCATGGTCACGTAGAACTACTTTGGCAGTTTGCAAGCATGTTTGATCAATCTACCCCTTCGTGAAACCCTCACCTTTGCAGCTTATCCTACGGTGTTACCACATCCGATGTTGGTTTCATCGTAAGTTCGTATAGCGTTCTTTATCATTCAGTGATTCGTTTCAATCCACTACGCTGCAAGTTTCCCATCAGTTGCCACGTAACATCTTGGATGTTTTGGACAATGTGTTGTGGATCAATCTACCCGTCGCAAACCTACCTGTTGGCACGCATTCTGGGTTGTTTACCACATGTTGTAGTATGTTGGGTCTTTCATCAATGTTGATGGTGAACAGTTCTTAACTCATCTTCAGCTAGTTCGACCGTGTTCACCACCTACGTTGCATAGGTTCATGTGTTGTATGACAAGCTATCATATTTGGCTCGGCATTTTGCAAAAATGTCTTCATCCAACCTCTACCCTCAAATACCCTACATCTTCAGGCCTTCATGAATTTTCGACCACCATTTCCTTAATGTTGAGTTTTACGTATGTATGTTGGTGACGTTACTTGATCTATCTCGGTAATTGCTTCAACCACTAGTTTGCTTCAGAGGGTTCCATCCAGGTTGCACTGAGATATTGGGTCTTGCGTAACCAATGTACCTTGAGTCAAAGATCCCTACCTTCTAAACCTATTCTTTGCAGCCTCTGAATTGTATCACCCCCACATTTTATGATGTCTGTTTCATATCAAGCTATCATTGGCTGACCAATTCGATCAATGCGATCGCGATATAGCCGTTATCACTAAGTCTAAAGGTTACCCATCAAACGTTCAAAATGCCCACTAATATATTTTTTTTTTTTGTTCAACATTTTGAACAAACTTCTAACCATTCAAAGCTTTATCTCTCTTCTCTCTCT